>CAUYLG010012991.1:0-13049 GCA_963573385.1 Cacajao melanocephalus | reverse complement strand
CACTATCCCTCCCCTAACCCCCCCAACTGTGATGTTCCGTGTGTGTGATGACCCCAGTGTGTGATGCTCCCCTCCCTGTGTCCACGTGTTCTCACGGTTCAACACCCGCCTGTGAGTGAGAACATGCGGTGTTTTTCTGTTCTTGCGTCCATTTGCTGAGAATGATGGTTTCCAGGTTCATCCATGTCCCTGCGAAGGACACAAACTCATCATTTTTAATGGCTGCATAGTATTCTTTTCTACCTTCCAACACAAAGGATTTCCTATGGTTTGTTTTTATAACTTTTAGAACCAGCATCATCCTTTATTTCCACTTCTCTCCTTGTGTGTTTGAAACGATAAAGGAGTAGCCATCATTCCTAAGTTATTTAGGCTAGTTTTTTTCCAAATCTAAGCAGTTACTATGCCAGAGAGCAATTGGGCTTTTTCTTGGTCTTCCCAGAGTAAACAGTACTTTCATAAGTGGGAAATGAATGCAAGCATGTTCTATCTCCCTGGCAACCGTTCCCAGGAACTCTGCCCAGGTCATTTGTGGCAGTAACTACTTCTCTACAAATAGGCTTTAAATTCAGATTTCTGCCCCTCCAAGTCAAACTGGAAATAATTGAATGGAATCTCAATAATGCTGATATTGATGAAAGAATCTGGCTGCCCCATGGATGGCCATCACAAGCTCCTTACTCGTGTGTCTTTACTGCTGTGTGGAACTACACTTCTATCAACACCTACCACGTTATATTCTTACTATTTTTTGTTGGCTCTGTCTCAAAGGCAAGTGTCCATTTCATTCATCTGTACATTTTTTTTTTTTTTGAGACAGAGTTTTACTCTTATTGCCTAGGCTGGAGTGCAATGGCATGATCTCGGCTCACCGCAACCTCCGCCTCCTGGATTCAAGCTATTCTCCTGCCTCAGCCTCCCAAGTAGCTGGGATTACAGGCCCGGCTAATTTTGTATTTTTAGTAGTAGAGACGGGGTTTCTGCATGTTAGTCAGGCTGGTCCCAAACTCCCGATCTCAGGTGATCCGCCCACCTCGGCCTCCCAAAGTGCTGGGATTACAGGCGTGAGCCACCGAGCCCAGCCTCATCTGTGTATTTTTTACTTCCTTAGGGAGTGCCCATACATGTTTCTCTTTTCTTTTTTTTTTTTTTTTTTTTTTTGAGGCGGAGTCTGGCTCTGTCATCTAGGCTGGAGTGCAGTGGTGTGATCTCAGCTCATCGCAACCTCTACCTCCCGGGTTCAAGCAATTCTCCTGCCTCAGCCTCCTGAGTAGCTGGGATTACAGGCATGTGCCAACATGCCCAACTAATTTTTGTATTTTTTTAGTAGAAATGTTTCATTAATCAATGACTGAAAACTAAGCAAAAAAAATACATAATACAGTTGATTCTCTTTCTTCGCAGTAGTTACATTCTATCAAGAGACACAAACACGGATTCACATTAGTGAATATGGAACCATGGCTTTTAGGGGAAATACAGGGCTAGGTTGCTCTGAGCCTCTGGTCAGAAAATTTTTGCCAATTGATCAATGCTTAGCCTTGTCTTAAGTCAGTGTCTGTTCAAAGAAGTCATATTTAATATGCATTACCACTTCATTAACATTCATCTTGAGGCCAGTGGTCCTGTAACTCTTGCTTGAAGGAAGCTCAGATAAAATATAGATTTTCTTCATAAGGCACATCTCAGCATTCTTGTGCCTAAGAAAACTAAGCAACAGTACTATTGGGGATCATTTTAAACAGTGCAGTCACTCACACAAATGCAGTGAAAAGGACACTGGTTCTCAGTGTGAGAACTGGCAAAGGCAGAATGCCCCCGGCTTCACTCCAGCTGGGGACGTGTGCCTCAGGTAGACTCAAAGTGTTTGCTGCTCTGGGCATGTCTGCAAATGACTGGGAACGTGTCACAAACATAGATTTGGGGGTGACAAATAAATTTTAGTAAGTAGAAAATTTTTCAAATGCAGAACCTGCAAATAATGATGATCAACTGTATACACACCAACTTCCCTTCTGTTTGCACTTCATTCGCCAATGCAAGGTTTGAATTAACATTGTTCTAGGACACACATATTAGCACTGAACATGATGCCTGAGTTTAGGACCTTGTTATCAAGCACACACTGATGAAATCACCAATGTGTATATATGTGTGTATATATATATATACCTTTTTTTTTTTTTTTGAGACAGAGTCTTACTCCATCACCAGGTGCCAGGCTGGAGTGCAGTGGCACGACCTCGGCTCACTGCAACCTCTGCCTCCCGGGTTCAAGCAAATCTCCTGCCTCAGCCTCCCGAGTAGCTGGGACTACAGGTGCATACCACCACACCCAGCTAATATTTTTGTATTTTTAGTAGAGACAGGGTTTCACCATGTTGGCCAGGATGGTCTCGATCTCTTGACCTCGTGATCCGCCTGCCTCGGCCTCCCAAAGCGCTGGGATGACAGGCGTGAGCCAGCGCGCCTGGCCCCGCAACGTGTAATTTATAGCTGTTTCCTCTATTGTGCGCATCCAGCTGTAGAGAGTGGACTGTGCATTTCTCTGTAGACAGCCTTGTTCTTTTCTGCCTATGGATAAAATGGTTGCAGCGCATTAATGTCTCTCTACCATAATAAGCGGAACGGGATGGACACAGAGTGGGCCACGAGCCATCTAAATAGATACCAACAAATTAGAAATTACAGCAGACAGGAAGTGCTGATCAGGCCAGTGATCACTTCCCATATCTTGGTGGAAAGGGGAGTTTGGCGTGTGGGGTGATGGACTGCCCATGTGTCCCATGAAGGGAGGTATTGCTGCAGACACAGTGCATCATCTCCTGGCACGGACAGCCTCTGAATTACTAATAGTTCAGTGCTATGAAATAGGCTTCTGTGGGTCAAAAATAGACATTTTTATGTGGCTCATGTTGATAATTAGAGTGCCCTGTAATAAGGCACAGCAAAGCAAATAGTCACCAGTGTGAGGCTCCCAGTGGCTGATCTTTGCCTGCCAGAGGTTCACAGAGGTGGCTTCAAGGACAGAACTGCAAATGGAAAGGGAGAGGCAGGAGGGAGGGTGTGTGTCTCTGCGCAATTGTTAACAGTGAGTCACACTCGCTGCTGAGTCTTTCCTAGACCATAGCTGGCATTTCTGCTATGATGGCTCTGAGTGGTTACTGGGGAAGAGAGTGAACCACATGTGGGACACCTGAAAGGAATTATCTTGGTAAATGTGATGTGACAACAACAAATATTCGCCTTTTAAAGCAGACCTCTCAGCCTCTGGGGAGCCAATTTGGAAATAGGGAGATAAATGACACATATACAAATATCATTTCATCTATTAATAAATCTTTATAGACCTATACCTGTACCCCAGGTTGGAAATCATCACCAACACTGAACAAACGCCTGCTATGGTTAAGGCATCATTTTAAGATCTGGGAAGGACACATGAGACACAATTATTGTCCTTCAGGATTTTAGACTGTGGTTGGAAACAAGGTATATGGTACAAAAAAGAGAGACCAGGCCAGGTGTGGTGGCTCATGCCTGTAATCCCAGCACTTTGGGAGGCCATGGCAGGTGGATAACCTGAGGTCAGGAGTTCAAGACCAGCCTGGCCAACATGGTGAAACCCCATCCCTACAAAAAAAATATAAAAAATAATTAGCCGGATGTGGTGGTGCACACCTGTAATCCCAGCTACTCGGGAGGCTGAGGCACGAGAATTGCTTGAACTGGTGGAGCAGAGGTTGCAGTGAGCAGGGATCGCACCACTGCACTCAGCCTGAACAACAGAGTGAGATTCTGTCGAGAGAGAGAAAGAGAGAGAGAGACCAATAAACTTTGGATAATTTCTAGATTAATACACAGAATAATAATGCATTATGAAATATTACATGCTGTGACCTAAAATACAATTCCATCTTTGCTGTGGATATAGGTGCATGGTGCAGGTGTCCCGGCGCCCCACCCTGGCCTGGGGTTCTGCTTCCACAAAGACAGTCTCCAATGCTCACTGACAGTGGGAAGACCTGGGTCTGGGCAGCCAAGATGTCCTTCTTATTCACTCAATTTCACAACCAAAATCCCATTTTTAACAGAAAAATGCAAAGCATCAAGGAACGTGGCTTAAATCCCAGGGTATAAGGACTTTTCAACCCACACGCTAGAATGAGGCGCACAAGTATCTGGTCATCCCCAAAGGCAAAGGAGGAGGAGAAGAGCTGCCCTCCACCAGGAGCTCTGTCCTAGGAGGAGACGTGAGGACAGGACCCACGCTGAGCACTCCTGCGCCATTCTTCTGCAGAGAAGAGCCAGATAACCTCCCCCACCCCACCTCCAGCACAGAGTGAATGACTGAGTCGGGGGAGGGCTGAGGTGCCATCTGTCCTGCCCTGAGACACAGCCCACCCTGCACTCACATCAGTGAGAGCCTGAGATGATGCACGGGCTCCCAAAACCTTTAACAACCACTTCAACATCAATTTACTGCAGACGGCCATGGAAGGAGGCACAAAAACACAGACTTGAGATCAACATTTGGGAGCAATGAATGAAATGCTGGTTTGGATACTGTTGACTAAGTAGGACTCATGAGTTACCAAAACAACCATCATGGAGCCAAGCCTTCAGGGTTAAAAGTTCCACTCCCTCCCTCCCCGTGCCTTGAATGAAATGCAGCGTCCAACTACCTCACTCACGGTGGGTTTTCCATAAAGCAGCAGAACTTCCTGCGAAAACGCTAATTTTCACACATAAGACGTGGAGGTCGTGGGTTGTGTAATTGCTTCTTACAGGATAATTAAGAGCTTAATATTATAAAGGTTAATTATAAAATTATATTAATTAATTTTGATAGCCCAACAAGCCTTCTGGAATTGACGTCTGAGAAGAACAAAGTCCCCAGAGAGGTCCACAGGGAAAAAGTCGAGTCAGACAGAAATTTTCAGGCCCAGAGCTGTGCCTGCTTTGTTCTGAGCTCTAATTTGGGAAACATAAGGAGGAAGAAAGATGGACACATAATGACAGGGACCCTTGGGCTCCTGGGAGTGGTCACAGGAGCACATGAGTGACAGCTGTTTCCAGATATGGACTGGTGACGAGATGCTTCCTAGAACCAAAAGGTAGGCCTTGCTACTTCTTTGTAAACTTTCTCAGGCTTATATTATACAAGGGGTAATTCTTTAAAAATAATCATCATGATCTTTTCCAAATGAAAAATTTGATGATGCGTTTACTACCCAAATTACTGTAATAATGAACTGTCTTCTAGTCAATTTCTAATATAATTGGGGGATCTATAGCATAAAGCTTAAGACTGAGACACAATTCTCCTCCTCTCTGTCACAAGCTTCAAGCCTGAGATTTTCCTGGCAACTCAAAGCCTTCTTTTAATGTTGTCAGCAGTCTGTCTTCCTCCCCAAAATGTATAAAAAGTGGTTTTGTTTGGGTTTGTGTTTTTTACAGATTAGGAAAGATATTTTCATCTTTCAAGTGAAAAAGATAGCCGCTAGCAAGAATAACAAGGATTTGAGAAATCATTGTGGAAAAGAAGATGTGTTTATACGAAGCCAGTGACTTTAGCCTGACTGTCATGCGTCACGTAAGCACATCTGACAGAAGCAAAGGCACACTTAAAAGTTCGATGATCATCCCCCCAGCCCATGTATTTGAGAAGTGAGCACTTTGGGGGTAGTTTGAAGCAGGGGCTTTGGCAAAAGGCAGATCTTCCCCTTCTCTTTTTCCTTCTTTTAATTTTACTTACAGTTCTGGGATACATGTGCAGAACATGCAGGTTTGTTACACAGGTAAATGTGTGCCATGGTGGTTTGCTGCACCTATCAACCCGTCACCTGGGTACTAAGCCCCTCATTCATTAGCTATGTTTCCTGATACTCTCCTTCCGCTCACCCCGGGACTGACAGGTCCCGGTGTGTAATGTTCCCCTCCCTGTGTCCATGTGTTCTCATTGTGCAGCTCCCACTTATGAGTTAGAACATGCAGTGTTTGGTTTTCCGTTCCTGTGTTAGTTTGCTGAGGATAATGGCTTCCGGCTTCATCCATGTCCCTGCAAAGGACATGATCTCATTCCTTTTTATAGCTGCATAGTATTCCATGGTGTATATATGCTACATTTTCTTTATGCAGTCTATCACTGATGGGCATTTGGGTTAGTTTCTTTTCTTTTCTATTGTGAATAGTGCTGCAATAAACATACATGTGCATGTGTCTTTATAATCGAATGATTTCTATTCCTTTGGGTATATACCCAGTTAGGGGATTGCTGAGTCAAATGGTATTTCTGGTTCCAGATTTTTGAGGAATCACCACACACTTACAGTATAAAAGTGTTCCTATTTCTCCACAGCCTGGCCAGGATCTGTTGTTTCTTGACTTTTTAATAACTGCCATTCTGACTGGCATGAGATGGCATCTCCCTGTGGTTTTGATTTGCATTTCTCTAATGATCAGTGATGTTGAGCTTTCTTTCATATGTTTGTTGGCTGCATAAATGTCTTCTTTTGAGAAGTGTCTGTTCATGTAGAAAGGCAGATCTTTTTTCTCCACTATGGGACCTTGGGTTGGTGTGTCTGTGGTTCCCATGGCAACTCTCAGATTTAATGATTTACTGGAAGGACTCACAGGACTCAGGAGAGTTATAACTTGTGACTGTGAAAGGACACAGATTAAAATCAGCAAAGAGAAAAGGCACACAAGAAAAGATCTGAGAGAGAAAAGGACACAAGCTTCAAGTTGTCCATCCCAGCAGAGTTGCCTGGCACATGCTTAATGCCCCATAGTAACAGGGTGTGACACACCTGCAAGGTGCTGCCATCGGGGGAAGCTCACCTGGGCCTTCGGTATCTAGGGTTTTTATCCAGCCCTGCCAAGGTCCAGCTGATACAGCATGGCCCAAAGCCCCAGGCATTCAACAAGGGTCATCGTTAAGTCACATTGATAGCACAAACTATCTGAGCAAGCTGGGATAGCATGACTCAAACCTCAGTCACACAAACATTCCTATCAGGACTCAGACGTCATCTTGCAGGAGACCTTCAAGGGCCAGTCCTTTGGAATAGTGTAAGGTTTGAGCACCAAAGCCTGCTGAGCTAAGCTTTTACTGCACGATTAATTACTCTGCCTCCCTGGAACCTGATTTTCTTCTCAGAGAAACTAGACTAATAAAAGTATCTTTGTGATAACTCCAAAGGTTGTCCTGAAGATAGTATATATGTCACATGTTCAGAATAATGTCTGACTTACATCAAAAACGCCATGTTATCATTTCTAAAGTTTTAAACTTTTAAAAACTTTATATCAGGGTATGGTAAGTCTTCTGGCTTGGCTTATATGTCCCAGACTTGGAGCTGAAAATGTTGGTAAACAAGAAATGCCCATTGGAACAGACAAAAAAAAAAAAAAAAAAATAGCCTCAAGAAACGACAACTATCTCTAGCCAAAGGAATAGAAAAGGGGCATCCTAGCAAGACAGAACACTTTCAGGCAATAACTGCTCTGGTGCAGTGAACACCACGGAGAAACTGTGGCCCCCACAGGTACCCCTGCCAGCAAAGGCGGAGTGGGGAGCCTATACCACCACCATCGCCAGGCTGTAACAAGCTACCTATGACCTAAACCTCTCTGGGGTGATGTCAGAGAAGGCGAGGTAGGGACCTGGGACTGCCATCTCTGATGGATAGTAATGAGCACCACCCATACACACACCAGCATTAGTGGAGACCACGTAAACAACCGGGACTTCCAGGATATCATGATGCTATGAAGCACCTCTCCCCCGATCAGATAGGATGGTATCCAAGGAGGCCTGGTAGAAAGTCAGGACTTCCATCACTGCCTAGTGGTCATGACCACACCGACATGTCCTGCTCCATGGTGCCAGTGGAGGCCACATGGGTAGCAATAACAGGGCACTCTTACGAATTCCAGCCAGGGTGGTATCAGCAGACTACTCCCAGCCCCAACCGTTAGTAACAAGGGTGCTCTCCTTCCACCAAAAGCCAATGAAGATTGAGTAGGGAGGAAGGTGCTGGAAAATGCTACAAGAAGCAACGACTGAAGATATCTCGAATTTTGCAAAAACCGTAAACATAGAGATATAGGATGCTGTGCAGACCACAAATAGGATGAACCGGAAATAATCCACTCCAAAACCTGTCAACATCAAACTTCTGAAAACCAAAGATAAATTTAAAAATCTTGAAAGAAGTGAGAAGCAGTGCCTTACATACAGGAGAAAATCAACTTGAATCACAGCTTATTCCTCACGAGAAACTATGAAAGCAGTATAATATTTTTTATGTGCTAAATGAAAAATATTTTCAACCTGTAATTCTATATCCAGCAAAAAATGAGTCCCAAAATAAGCTTCATCTCAAAGATAATAAGGAATTTTGTGTATTTCTCCCTCATCTTAATCAAAGTCCCCATTTTATACCCGGGAATTAATCTCTTACTATAATTAATGGCAATGAGAACAACTAGATCCCGTAGATAAAACCAACTATTAGCCAAAGCGATATGTTTACTCAAGCACTGTGGTCCAAACATGGCAATAATAAAACATCTTGACATTGGTACCTTTTCCAAGGGTGGAAATTACTTTAAATCCCATTATTGTATAGAGTTATGCTATATTTAATTTATATGATGTTAAATTTGCTTTTGTGAAAACTCATTTAGAAAACTATTTTTATATCCTTTTTACTTTTGAATCTCTCACATATACACTTTCAAAGTATAGCAGGTGAGTAAATTTGGAACATCTTCAACAGCTGGATTATCTACTTGGACTAGTCTACATTGTAGAGCTTACTGCTCAAAACATAGTCCCTATCCACATATGGTTATTTAAATTTAAATTAAGTAAAACTAAAATTTAGTTGCTTAATCACACTGGTCACATTTCAAGTGCTCAGTGTGGCCAGTAGCTGACATATTGGGTGCACAGATACAAAACATTTCCATCATCCTCAAAAGTCCTCTTGGCAGTGCTATTTCACGGGGCTAACCAGTTCCCTTTATTTCTTGGGACATATTTCTCTTCTTAGAACACAGTTTTTTTGTTTTTTTTTTACATAAATTGTGAATTTTGGAAATATATATCTAATAATATCAGATTTTAGATGTCAATAATTAATATCTGATGTATTCACATTACCATCATAACAAATCCACTTTTGCATCAACATTTTCCATCTTTTCTCAATCTCTCTCTCTCTCTGCCAGAAAAAGCCACCTGCCTACTGGAAATTTTTATATTAAGTGTTCAGTAAGTGCTTTTCATTCAGGAGGAAACCGAAATAAAACCTTAGGAAATGTATGGCATAAAGTACGTAGGTTTGGCTAAAATAGCTTTCCCTCAATACACACATACACATACACAAAATGTAAATAACATCATGAGAAGTTCAAAGGTCCCCAAAGTGTTCTGTGGACTTTTATTTAAACATTAATAGCATTTTATTGCATGGTGTGCATGTTCTTCTTCTTGCTGTCTAAAATGCCTTCACAGTGCCCTCATGCAATTATTAAGAACCCATTGCTATAGTTAGCACAAACTTAATTGAAAAATTATACATGACTCCCCAAATAAATAACTGAAAATAAAATTATTAAGATTAACTTCAATAATTAGTTGTGACTATTTCTGCTATGTCAAGGAATGTTTTACTCAAGCAACAACATAAAATATTCATGAATCCTTAAAGATGGAGATGCTGAGTTTCTGGCATCAAATACAGCTCTGTGGCTGGGAAATAGCTCCAAATGCAGGACACCCTCGGGCACAATATTAGTGTGTGGATCATTACAAAGGGAACACTCTAAAAACTGGTGAATCTACAGAATCAAATCCAAGAAAGCTCTGCACTGGCTTCAGTAAATGGAGCCAATGCAGTCAATGGATGGCTTCCATCCACCAGTAAATGGAGAGACCACGTTGACTCACCCTCCCCATTTTCCCCAGTGTTCCACCACTTAATGCCAGCAAAATGGATTCTCAATTTTTAATTGCTGCTCAAATTTCATTAGGTCTGTGGTTCCCAAGCTTTAGAGTGCTTATGTATCAGCTGCAGAGCTCATCAAAATGCAGGTTCCTGAGCTGTATCTTAGAGATTCAAATTCATTCAGTCTGAGTAGGACCCAAGAATCTGCGTTTTGAAAAGCACCTCCATGTCATTGGATGCAGATGTTTCATTAACCATCCTTTGAAACGCATGAACCAAAGTCTCCTTTCCTTCATGCATTCTCTAACCTAAATTTTTAGCCATTCTGCCATGGATAAGAGCATGCGTTAGAAAACTAGGCAGGTTTGGGTTAGAATCATACATCTCTACTTAGTCGTATTAACCTTGGACAAATCACTTATTGTTTTTAATATTGAGGTTTTCCCCTCATATTGTTGTAGTTGTTGTTGTCTTTAGCACCATCTTCAGTGGCCATCAGCAGTTTAATCACGCACGCACATTTTCTGCTAAGAATCTCACATGAGACAGAATTTCTTCTAGGCATCGGTATGGCATTCCTTTTACATTAGCCTAGTAAACGCTAGAGACACAGGTTTTTTGTTTTTTTTTTTTCTATAGCTTTAGAAGTATTACTCTTTTTTTCCCCATCTCACTTTTTCTTTTCTCCCTCTTGTTTTTTTCCTTTCTTCCTTCATTCTATTCTGATGTTTGCTGTTAAGACGATAATTTCTCCCACATTGCCCAAAATATCATAAAAACTACATTTGCGATCTGCCAGATTTAAATCAGAAATTTCACTTCTGGTGTTTTTCAAAGGTCCATAGTCTACCTTTGGGTTCATTGAACCGGGGTTATTTTATTGGCACAGATTTTTAAAGATTGTTAAAGTTGATATGTCTTGATTTCTGCTCCTAGCGTCTTCTTGGTGGTCCCATAAAAAGAAAACTGTCCTAAGTGACTCAACTACAGCTCAAAAGCGTCACGTCTGCATCATTACACAAGAATACTTTCTGATGTATTTTTAAGCACTGTATTCACAATGTCGGGCTTTAATTCAACTTGCATACTATGAAATTGGTCTGTTTTCTATTTGTTGAAAACTCTTTTCATTTTATTTTTGCTTGAGTCCAACAGTTAAATCATTTTTCCCATTTTTTATGGATTGACGTGTCAGGAAATTGACTAATTTAGCTAATTAAAAGGTCTAAACCTCATCCCAGGTAATTGATTCACTAGAGAAAATGGAAGAAAGATGTGATATAAACAGTAGTGCATTCTTGATTCTCTTTTGTTCTCTTTTTATTGATTCAGCACATAGTTGTGAAGTTCTAATTTGTCTGAGTGGCCTGGCTCAGTGGGTTCTGGCATGCACTTATGTGTGGATTACACACATACACTGACATATTAGATTCCAGCTACAAGAGTAGTGCGAGGTTAATCAACTTGTTCTTTCCTCTATTTCTATAAAAAGCCAGAGAAAATACTGGGAAAATGGCTCGGCAGGCCTGAGGTACAATGGGCTGATGACTCATTCTTGTATGTGTGTGCGACAGGCTCTCACTGCACCCAGGCTGATGTGATCATGACTAACTCCAGCCTCAACCTCCTGGGCTGACGCCTCCTGAGTTGCTGGGACTACAAGCGTGCACCTCCACACCTGGCTATTTTTTAAAATATTTTTTATAGAGATTGGGGTCTCACTCTGTTGCCCAGGCTGGTCTCAAACTCCTGAGCTCAAGTGATCCTCTAACCTCAGCCTCTCAAAATGCTGGGATTACAGACATAAGTCACTGCAGCTGGCTCCAAATTTTTTAAGATACATTGAGCACTGGCTTTGTAAGAAGAACACCTAGAGCCCTGTGTCCTGATCAAAAGAAATCAATAACAAATGTTAAATCAGCAACAAAATTTCCTGTTTTTTAATGAATTGTATTGACATTCATTTATTCATTATTTTATTTTTATCCTTGTGTTTTTAATCTTATTTCTTTTTTAAGCTTTATTGGGGTATAATTGACATATAAAATTCTACATATCTAATGTGTACAATTTGAAGAGCTTGGATATATGCAAACGTCTGTGATATCATCACCACAATCAAGGTATTAAACATATCCATCACCTCCCAAGTTTCCTTGTGTTTGTGTATATGTGTGTGTGTATGTGTTTGTATCTACGTGTGTGTATGTGTGTATTATGTGTATGTGCATGTGTGTGTGCATGTTTGTAGTAAGAACACTTAGCATGAGATCTATCCTCTGAACGTATTTTCAAATGTTGACTATCTGCACTATGCTGTACAGTAGTTCTCTAGAACTTACTCGTCTTTCATGACTGAAAGTTTGGACCCATTGAGCACGCCAGTCACAGAAGGACACACATTTCTCTCTCTTTTTTAAGAAATTTCAAAATCCTGTATTTGTATTCATTTCTAAGTACCTGGAATGCCATATTCCAACTAAGACACTTTATGCAGTAATAAAAAAGAACCTATCTAGATATCCATTCCATCAGTGAAGGCCATTTGATTAAAAAAAAAAATGTATATATCAGTCATATCCGTAAGAGACATAGTTGTAAATAAGGAAACAAGTTAAAGAAAGTATTTATAAAACAAGAAAATCTGTCATGAACTTGCGCAGACTTCGGCACACACTGTGTCATGCTAATTTGTCATGAAATATAATAGAAATTTTAAGGCAAAGGACATAATAATTTGATCCAGATCTTGTGTTCAAATTTTCCCTGATCATTGCAACAGAAAAAATACTAAATACTAATCAAGGAAATGTGTTTAGGTGTGATAATGATATTGTAATTGTGTTTTTATTTACTTTTATTTTTATTGAAATATATTTGACAACTGTATATATTTAAGCTATGCGATTTGATCATTTGATATACAGATACACTGTGAAATAATCACCACAAACGTCTCAATTAACATATCCATCATCTCACATAGTTACCTTTTTTTCTTTTTGGTGAGAACCTTAAGATCTGTCCTCTTCATTTAGGTAGCCAACAAACATATCAAAAAAGCTCATCATCACTGGTTATTAGAGAAAT
>CAUYLG010012990.1:0-31088 GCA_963573385.1 Cacajao melanocephalus | reverse complement strand
CTTATTCCTTCCTGTCTCCATTGTTAAGTACAATTATTGGCATAAAAGAGGTTTTTAATACCCATTTTTAGACTGCATTCTAGCCTGGGCAATAGAACAAGAATCCCATTCTCTCTCCCTCTTTCTCTTCCTCTTTCTTTCTCTCTTACATTCCTTTTTTTCTTTCTTTCACTCTCACTTTCTTTCCTCTCTTTTTCTTTCTTTCAAAAAAAAAAAGAATCAATGAGCTCAAAGGACATTTGTAATTACCCAAAGGAAGACATTTTTTTAAATAAAAAGACTGAAGAAAGCCTAAAGAAATTATGAGACATCATTGAGTAAATGACTATACACATTATAGAAGTTCTAGATGGAGTAGAGAAAGAGAAAAGGACAGAAAGCTTACTTGAAGAAACAATGACAGAAAACTTCCCAAATTTAGAGAAGGAAATGAATACTCACATTCATGAAACCCAAATAGCACAAACAGATTAAATATAGAGATCTAATATACATTATAATCAAATCCCCCAAAGTCAAAGGTAAAAAGGATTTTGAAAGCAAGAAAAGAGCAATTCATCACATACAAGAGAGGCTTCATAAAACTAAAACAGAACATCTCTCAGGAAAAACTGCAGGTGAGGAGAATGTAGGAAGATATCAATGTGCCAAAGAAAACAAACTGCCAATGAAGAATATGATATTCAGCAAGGATGTTTTTCAGAAATGAAGGGGAGATACATTTCCCAAAGAAACAAAAGCTGTGACAGTTCATTACCACTAGATCTGCCTTATAGGAAATGCTAAGAGAAGTATTTAAAGTTGAAATGAAAGGACACTAACATAAAAATACATGAGATTATAAAAACTTACTATAAAAGTAAGACTATAGTCAAATTAAAGATATCCTAATTCTGTAATGATGGTGCATAAATCAATTTTAACTCCAGTATAAAGTTAGTAGACAAAATTATTAAAAATAACTCATACTACAATAGTTTGGAAATTGATACACAATGTGTAAAATATGTATCTTCAGATAAATTAAAATAGAAACACAATATACTGCGACTTATAGGATGCAGAAAAAGCAGTTCTAAGAAAGAAGTTTAGAGTAATAAGCACCTACATTTAAAAAAAAGAAAGACCTAAAATAAACAACCTAACTTTACACCTCAAAAAAAAAAAAAAGAAAGAAAAACTAAGGTCAAAGTCACCAAAAGGAAGAAAATAAAAAGATCAGAGCAGAAATAAACAGAGATGAGAGAAACATCAGAAAAGAGCAATGAAACCAAGAGTCAGCTTTTTAAAACAGTAAACAAAATTGATACACCTCTAGCTAGATTAAGCAGCAAAAGAGATACTTCAAATAAAATTATAAATTAAAAAGGAGACATTACAACTGATGCCACAGAAATACAAAGAATCTTAAGAGACTACTATGAATTACATACTAACAAATTAAATAACCTAAAAAAAAGATAAATTCCTAAAAACATATAACCTGACAAGACTGAATCACAGAGAAATAGAAAATGTGAACAGACCAATAACAAGAAAATTGAATCAATTAAAAAAAAACAAAAAAAACTCCTGGCTGTTCACGGTGGCTCACGTCTGTAATCCCAGCACTTTGGGAGGTGGGCAGATCACAAGGTCAAGAGATCAAGGCCATCCTGGCCAACATGGTGAAACCCCGTCTCTACTAAAAATACAAAAATTAGCTGGGCGTGGTGGCGTATGCCTGCAGTCCCAGCTACTCAGCAGGCTGAGGCAGGAAAATCACTTGGACCCAGCAGGCAGAGGTAACAGTGAGCCGAGATCATGCCACTGCACTCCAGCTTAGCGACAGAGCAAGACTCCATCTCAAAAAAAAAAAAAAAAGTAAATAAAATAAAAATTTTTTAAATTAACTCCCAGTAAGAAAAATCCAGGATCTGATGACATCACCATTAAATTCTATCAAACATTCAAAGAAGGATTAACACCAGTTTTTCTCAAACTTTTCCAAAGAATTGAAAAGGAATCCTTCCAAACACATTTTTTGGGGGCAACATTAACTTGTTATCAAAGTCAGAAAAGGACATTCATATGAAAAGAAAATTATAAGCTACTAGCAAACCAAATTCAACAGCACATTTAAAGATCATGGGCCAGGCACAGTGGCCCATGCCAACACTTTAGGAGGTCAAGGTGAGAGGAATGCTTTAGCTCAGGAGTTCAAGGACAGCATGGGCAACATAGTGAGACCTTGTCTCTACCCCCCTCCCCCCAAAAAAAAAAAAAAAAGCCTGACTTGGTGGCACATGCCTGTAGTCCCAACTACTTGGGAGGATGAGGCAGGAGAATCACTTGCACCCAGGAGATTGAGGCTGTAGTAAGTGATGATCATGCCACTGCACCCCAGCTTGGGTGACAGAGCAGATCCCATCTCAAAGGAGAAAAAACAGAAAAAAACATTTTTTAAAAAGGTTATACAGTATAATTAAGTGGGGTTTATCCCTGGGATGCAAGGATGCATCCATGCCAAGGCATGCAAATTAATAAATATGTGATACCACATTAACAGAATGAAAGATACAAAATATATGATCATCTCAATAGATGCAGAAAAAGCACTTGACAAAATTTAATATCCTTTTATGAGAAAAACACTCAACAAGTTAGGTATAGAAGGAATGCACCTCAAACAATAAAGGCTAGATATGACAAGTCCGTAGGAATCTTGGTACTTAATGATGGAAAACTGAAAGCTTTTCCTCTAAGATCAGAAACAAGATAAAGATGACTATTCTCACCACTTTTATTCATTATAGGACTAGAAGTCCTAGCCACAGCAAGGTTATGAAAGAGAAAGAAATAAAAGGCATCCAAATCAAAAAGGAGGATGACACCTGTTGAAGATGTCACGATCTTATATATAAAAAACCTAACAACTTCATCAAAAAACTGTTATAACTAATAAACAAATTCAGTAAAGTTGCAGGACACAAAATCAAAACATGAAAATCAGTAGTGTTTCCATACATTAACAATAAACTATCTGAAAAAGAAAATTTCATTTGTAATAGCTACCAAAAAAGATTAAATACTGATATGGTTGGACTGTGTCCCCATCCAAATCTCATCTTGAATTGTACTCCCATAATTCCCAGTTGTTGTGGGAGGGACAAGGTGGGAGATAATTTGAATCATGGGGGCGGTTTTCTCCATACTGTTCTCCTGGTAGTGAATAAGTCTCACGGGATCTGATGGTTTTAGCAGGGGTTTCTGCTTTTGCATCTTCCTCGTTTTCTCTTGCTGCCACCACATAAAAAGTGCCTTTCGCCTCCCACCATGGTTCTGAGGCTTCCCCAGCCATGTGCAACTGCAAGTCCAATTAACCCTCTTTTTCTTCCCAGTCTCAGGTATGTCTTTACATACCAACCATGTGGAACTGTAAGTCTAATTAAACCTCGTTTTCTTCCCATTCTCAGATATGTCTTTGCCAGCAGCATGAAAACAAACTGATATAAAGATTTAGGAATACATTTAACAAAGGAGTTAAGAAATCTGTATAATGACCATAAATATCAATGAAAGAAATCAAAGAATGCAAGCAAATGGAAAGACATCTCATGTTCATGTATTGGAAAAGTTAATATTGTTAAAATGTGCACAACACCCCAAGTAAGCTACAGATTCTGTGCAATCCCTTTCAAAATTCCAATGACATTTTTACAGAAACATAAACAAACTATCCCAGTGTTCACAGGAACCACTACGACTCTAGGGAACCAAAGCAATCCTGAGCAAAACAAATCTGGAGGCATCACACTACCTGACTTCAAAATATACCACAAAACTATGGTAATTAAAACAGCATAGTGATGGCATAAAAACAAATGTATATAAACTATTGGAGCAGAATAGATATCCTGGAAATAAATCCATACACTTGCAGTCAACCAATCTTTTACAGAAGTGCCAAGAACATTCAATGGGGAAATGACAGTCTCTTCAATAAATAATGCTGGGAAAACTGGATATCCACATGCAGGAGAATAAAAATATACCTTTATCTCACATGATATACAAAAATCAACTCAAAATAGATTAAAAACTTAAATGTAATATCTGAAACTATAAAACTACTAGAGGAAATAATAGGGAAAAACTTCTTGACATTGGTCTAAACAACGATTTTTTGGATAGGAACTCAAAAGCACCAGCAACAAAAGCAAAAATAAATAAATGGATTGCATCACATTTAAAAGCTTCTGCACACACACACAAAAGCTTCTGCACAGCAAAGGAAACCATCCATGGAATGAAGAGAAAACCTACAGAATGGTAGAAAGTATTTGTAAACCATGTATCAGATAAGGAGTAAATATTCAAAATACACAAGGAACTCAATTCAATAGCAGGGAAACAAATAATCAAATTAAAAATTGAGCAAGGGACCCAAATAGACATTTCTCAAAAGGCATACAAATGGCCAACAGGTATATGAAAAAATACTCAATATTGCTAGGCAGCGGGGACATGCAAACTAAAGCTACAATGAGGTATCACCTCACACTTGTTAGAATGGCTGTTTCAAAAAGGTAAGTGGAGAAAAGGGAATGCTCATATACTGTTGTCAGAAATGTAAATTAGTATAGCCGTTAAAGAAAACAGTATGGAGGTGCCCCCTAAAAAACTAAAACTATACCTATTGTATTATCTAGCATTCCCATTTCTGTATATATATCCAAAGAAAATGAAATCAATACATTGAAGAGGTGTCTGTACTCCAATGTTCATTGCAGCAGTGTTCACAATAGTGAAATATGGAGGCAACCTAGGTATACATCATCAAATGAACAGAAGATGAATAAAGAAAATGTGGCATATATACACAATGGAATACTATTCAACCACAAAAAAGAAGGAAATCCTGTCATTTTTGACAACATGGATGATCCTGAAGGGCATTATGCTAAGTGAAATAAGTCATGTATAGAAAGACAAATACCACATGATCTCACTTATATGTGAAATCTAAAAAGTTGAACTCTTAGCCAGGCGTGGTGGCTCAGGCCTATAATCCCAGCACTTTGGGAGGCTGAGGCAGGTGGATCACAAGGTCAGGAGTTCGAGACCAGCCTGGCCAACATAGTGAAACCCCGTCTCTATTAAAAATACAAAAAAATTAGCCCGGGCATGTGGCAGATGCCTGTAATCCCAGCTACTCAGGAGGCTGAGGCGGGAGAATCACTTGAACTTGGGAAGGGAGGATGCAGTGAGCTGAGATTGTGCCATTGCACTCCAGCTGGGGGGACAATGCAAGACTTCATCTCAGAAAAAAAAAAAAAAAAAAAAAAAAGTCGAACTCTTAGAACTAGAGAGTAAAATGGTGGTTTGTCAGGGGGAGGGGGAAGAATAAGAAGACATTGGTCAATTGATACAAAACTTCAGTTAGACAGGATGAGTAACTTCTACATATCTAGTGTACAACATGGGGACTAGAATTAATGATAATATACTGCATGCTTGAAACTGCTAAGAAAGTAGATCTTAAGTATTCTCACTACAAAACTACAAAAAAAGATAAGTATACAAGGTGATGGATATGTTAATTGGCTTGATTTAATAATTTCGCAAACATCAAAATATCACATTGTATGTTGTAAATATATACAATTTGTATTTGTCAATTTTATATTAATAAAGCCAGAGGGATTTAAAAAAAAACATTGATGAGAAGTTTCTTTAGAGTAGTTGATAATGTTGTTTCATATAACATCATCTTATTCACTGAGTTATATGGGTATATGTTGCCTAATCAACTAGATCGACATTTCTTCAAGGAAACCTACTTCTGTGTATTCATTCCATAGTGCATATAATGGCTTGAGGCATATAGACCGTGCTCAAAAATCTGGTTGAGTGATTGACCAACAGAGACCTGGACAAGATTCCCAAGTAATTGTCGAAAGAAAGAAAACCCTTTCATTCTACATACAGTAGTAGCAGAAGTGATTGCAAGTGAAAGTAGAGTCTGTTCATTAATTTGATCATATGATCATCTGTTATTATTTGGGGGCTACTGTGTGCTGGCATCTAAGACCTTTGACAGAGTTAAACTAGAAATATAAAATGGCTGAGACAGATGATCGAAGCAATAAAATGACCCTTGGGCCTGTACAAAGATGATTATGCACTGTCAGGAGGTATTTACGACCTAACAGAAAAACAGTCCATCAAAAGAGGTTAAGCCATGGGAAACAGGAAAGGGAGCGTTGCAGAGGCAAATGTGGCCAGTGTCCCCAGACTGGGAAAGATACTCTGTATCATGTTTTAAAACAAAATAAAGTTTTCTGCATACACAAATGATCTCTAAGGAAAAAACACTAATGGAAATACATTACTTTGTCCAGTGGTTGGTTAGTTTAGATGGTGGCAGAACATCGCTAAACAACACTACTTCAGATTTTATCACTCACTTATGCAACTGCTGTTAAAAGACTACTTTATAAAAGGCATTTAGTTTCCCCAAAGATACATACAAAACCAAGTAAAATAAAACATTCTCACTAACAACGACAAGGGAAGTATATGATGAGTTCCTTGAAATTCATAGCATCATGTAGCAGGAAATTAAGAAAGATAAAAGATAAAAGCAGAACAAGTATTTAAACTTGTCTGGCAAAGATAAGATTTTGGTAGGTAAAAGAACAAGAGGAGTCAAACCCTGCTGAAGTTTTTTCTCTTATACCAGATAGTTGCTCTTCAGATATACTGTAGTGATTGCTAGATAAACAGTAGTGAGTAACAGTAACATCACCACTACTGAATCAAGAGTTCAAAAGACCAGTCCAGCTGATGGCAGGCAAGGGTGTCATCGTTATACAAAGAACAGTGCCCACATGGGAATGAAGGGACACAGCTGCACAAGAGAACGTCTGGCAGCAAATCAACTCCCTTCACTAGTGAAATACCAAGCCCTGAACTAAGCACCCTTCAAAGTCCTTCCATGGCAGGGGAAGGCATTCAAGGCAGGAGGTACAGCACAAGCAGTTAAATGCGGAGGTTGTGCTCCCTTGATTTTGTAGTCTTAGAAAACTGGGCCATTCTATTACTACTAATAATGTAGGCAGAGAAGCAAAGACAAGAGTGGTTTGCTTTTGAAGATAAATCCCTATAGGAAAGCTGCTTTGCTCTACGTAGGTAGAAACAGACAAAAGCTTGCAAGAAAATGGTCACATCCTCTAACACTTTTATCTCCTTGCTGCCTAGCAACTTTCACAGGTAGAGTGTGGAGAGGAAAAATTCTCGTGGAAGCCTGAGAATAGGCAGGCACCATGTCTGCAATGTCACGAAACACAAACTCCGAAGAGCTGCCCTATGAGAGAGCAGGCTGCTCCTTGTTAACAAGGTTTGGGAGAGTGTTCTTACCTCTTCATGTAGAATCTGATTTCCCCTTGGCTCTTTTGGCTTCCTCCTGGGGCTGCCAGGAGGAAGAGGAGGAGGAGGAGGAGAAAAGCTGTTATTGGAAGCCAAAGAAATATTATGGTTTAAAAATGAGCAAGAACAAGCTTAACTGTACATTCCCACCACCTTCTTACTCCAGTATCTCAATGTCACAGTCCTTGTTTTTGCTGGTACCAATCCAGCGACAGGGAAAACAGCTTGCTCTTCTAGCTCCTAGTAAGTGTCCTAATCTTAAACCAAATTTGACTCTCAGAGATTCTGAGAAAACAGTAATAAAGGCAGGAAAAAGAATAATTCATCAAAAATATTTCCCTCAGTTGGCCACGCGTGGTGGCTCATGCCTGTAATCCCAGCACTTAGGGAGGCCGAGGCAGGCGGATCACGAGGTCAGGAGTTCGAGACCAGCCTGGCCAACCGGGTGCCCCGTCTCTACTAAATCTACAAAAATTAGCTGGGCGTGTTAGCGCACGCCTATAATCTTAGCTGCTCAGGCGGCTGAGGCAGGAGAATTGCTTGAACCTGTGAGGCGGAGGTTGCAGTGAGCCGAAGTCGACCCACTGCACTCCAGCTTGGGTCCATCTGGGTTCCCCCGTAAAAAAAAAAAAAAAAAAAAAAAAAAAAAAAGAGAAAAAAGAACAACACCATGCCCCAGTGTTAAAGCTTGATGTGCACCAGCACGGCTGCTGCTGAATTTTCTTTTCGGTAAAGCCGGGACCTTAGACATAACCTCTGGCCTCCTCATGGGGCATGTTCCACACAGCCATGCAATTAGCAGGCGGGCTGTTGCAGACCTCCGGCGCAGGGAAACCAGGACTACCGACCGATTTTCCCCACTGGAAATACACTAGTCATCATACCGGCACCTAGTCCCTCTTCACACCAAGAGTTAGGACATCAGAACCTTTCTTTCTTTTTTTTTAATTAAGGGACAAATGTGGGCTTCTAGTCAGACCGGCCCTCTGAAAGGATTCCAATTGTGGCCTTAATGTATGTTATTTCTAATAAAAGGAGACTTAAAAGGGGCTCAGACACATTTTTCTCCCCATTTGGGTCGGGGTAGGGGGTCCAAAGAGCATGAGCTCCAAACGCTCCCTCCGATCCCAGCAGCACAAGGGGCTGAGCCTCCTGATTTCCCTTGGTGGATGGGGGGGCACCTGCTCGGAGCAGGTGAAAGCTGGTACTGAATCTAGCAACGTGGAAAGCGGAGCCCCGCGCAAAGCAGTGAGCGACTCCCCCAGGGTGGGCCCTGAGCTGTCCTTTAGGCCCGGTGGCACGGGGCGTGGGGGGGTCGCGGTCCACCGGCCGGGGTGAGCTTACCTGTAGGGCTGCTGCCAAGAGGAAATGCGCCACCGCCCAGGCCAGGGCCCCCAGGTGAGGGAGGGGCAGAACGTGGGACCCGGAGCGGGGACCGAAGAAGTGCGGGCGAGAGACTGCGGGTGGGCGGCCTGGGAGGGAGCCTGAGATGAGACCCGACGCCCGCAGCCGCCCCACGTGGCTCTGCAGAGCGGCTCTGCCCGGCTGGCGTCTCCAGGCGGAGCGGCCCCGTCCTATTCCAGGCATCCTGGGCGCGCCCGACCTCGGCCGCTGTACGAAGGCGCTGCGCGGGCCCAAGACGCCACCACATCGGTTTCCTATCCTGGGGGTGGATCGTCAGGGAGTTTAAAAATACCTGTGGCCAGACCCCAGCCCAAACCAAGTGAATCCATCCTGGGGGCCAGGCTAGGGAGAGGGACGCTGGTCCCTGCTTGTTCTGAAAGCCCTGCCGGGGATTCGCTGGTGCAGCCACTTGTGATCCGTTTTCTAAATGGATTAGTCAGTGCCTAGGAGATGGCTTCTAGCACGTCCAAAATCGATAGGGATTTTTAAAAGACTCATTTTCTGAAAAAAATCGGAGAGCCAGGTGTGAAAGATAAAGCAAAGTGGCGCACACCTACCTTCCACTGCCAGTTTTGGTTGTGATTTTGAGAATTGGTTTCATGTGGAAAGTCTGGCATTAAAACCCAACTGTACTTCTAAAAACGTGTGTTCACAGGTGTCAACAATAAAATATTTTGTTGCAAATATATTTGCCTGTTTTTTGTAAACGAGTGTTATTTGTGTCAGAGAAAGGGTGAATTTTGCTGCAGTCTGCTTTAAAGGGGATGTGTCAAAAAAAAAAAAAAAAAAAGCTAATCAAGCAAACTGTAATGCACCGATGTTCCCAAACGTGAAGCGTACTCCAAGCTATTCCTCAGCAAATGCAAAGGATGACAAGTGTCAGTACTTCATACAACTAGATTTAATAAGTTGTTATTACAGAAAAAAATGAAGTCCAAACTACAAAGGTTAAGCGTTGTAAGCAGTAGCTGCATTGAGCTCCATGTTTAGTCACAGTACTGTAGTTCCATACAAGCAATAGTAGTCCAAGCCCCAAAGGCAGAAGCTGAGTAAGGGTTACTAGCAAAAAACAATCTAGGAGAACAGGTAATAAAAGATACAATACATTTAAAATTAGTTGTTAGTTGAAAAACAAATACAGAGATCTTAGCTGTGAACACTCTAAAAGTTAAGTCCATTATTTTGACAGCAAAAATACAAATACCTAATACTTTATACCCCAACAGAACGATATCCAGGAAAGAAAAAGAGCAGAAGTTATCCTGTATTAGCACCCAAGTTTTCTACTTGTTGCAATTAACTTTGTTGTTATACAAATTTAAACATCCCCGAATCATATATCCACTTCTTGACCCATTTTGGGGTATAGAGTAAGTCAACAGCATTAATTATAAAATACTCTGTGGTAAGATGGAACACTATTGCAGCTGAGATAGAGAAGTTTGGTTATAAAACAAAAAAAAAAACAAAGAAATGTTAGCTGACATACCATACAAGCTAGTGAAAGCAACAATCCATTCAAATAAGCCAGTTTTAACAAAAAGATACATTTTTTTCACTAATCTGTGACTAATCTTTCACTCAAACCTTGCAAGTAGAGATGTCACAATACTCAAATATTTAGATAGGAGCTTTACCCAGTTAAATGCCATTTTGTTGCTAATATAATAGGTAAAATGAAAACTAGCATTATTTGCTAATTGCATAAATGCAGTACATTCTGCATTAGCCCATGCCTCACTAACAAGCTATAAAACACAAGATAGAGGCAGAAATCTAAGCATAATCTTTATACCACTAAGCGAGAATTTTCCAATTTCTTTTCTTCTGTTCCTAATCATTTATTTGTAGTTAATGTAAAATTCCAACCAGTAGTACCCAATTTGAGTTAAAATTTTACATCACAACTTGATCTAATCTATATATTATTTACAAAACTGAATACATAGAGCGTACCCAAGACCAACTCTGGACACAAGTTTCTCTGAGTTATTGATTCACCTCACCTCCATAGCGAAGGAGCTGGAAGAGGCCATCAACAACTAGTAGAAACATTATCATCTATCTGGAGCAAGTCATTGGCTGTTCGGTTTACGCAACACCAGTTTTGCAGTTGTAGTTTTTGCTTTGACTGTAGGTGCTATTGCAATGACACACTGCCTTACAGCACAGCTTCCAGGTGAGGAGGGTGTTGGAAAAGCAGCAGCAGAAAGGCAGACAGATCATGCACGGAGTTGCCACAATGAAAGGCAAACAAGGGGCACTGGAACAGGAAGCAGGCATGGGTATGGAGGAAGATGCAGCCCGACAAAGACAGGGTCCGCAGACAGTGGTGACATCCGAGTGTGCGTCCTCAGGGCCACCAACAGCCTTACAGGGAGGAGCATGTGTGAGACACTGCGTCTGAGGGCTGCACTACACCATGAAGGCCGTGTCCTCTGCAGCTTCCTATGACTCAGACATCACCACTGTCAGTGCACATCAAAGATTCGGCCTGGGAGAAAGGCACTGTCTCACACAAGGACAGCAGTTGGTGGCAGGTCTCTCTCTCTCTCTCACACACACACACACACACATACACACACACACACACACACACACACACGACATAATGAAGAGTTAGAGGGGAAAAGCGATGACACACTCTGTTGACTTAGCCAGATTTGAAACCCGGTGGTCTTTCAGTTGGGGTGACTTCATTCTCGGGGCCACAGGTTTGGCTGCACCTGGTGTTGTATAAATCCACCGTGACATCCCTAGAGAACTGCACTGTGACATCCCTAGTCTTACACTAAACCACTGTGATAAAGGAAAAGGCTTCTCAAAATCTCACATGTTCTGCTCAGTCTGTCATTTTATTACCCAATTATCCATGACATTTCCAATCACTTTACATAACCAACCATTTTCATCGTTGTCACACTATTGTAAACCACATCAGCAAGTTAATACATAAAGCTTTGCATTTCAAAAAACTAGACACTTTAGTAACAATATTACAAAGGTTTTAGCTTCAAAAATAACTGAAAATGAAAAAAATAAACTTTTAAAGGATTAGCATCATAAAATTAATTTATTCCAATAAAAATACAAAATAATATTATGACATTGACCAGATATGAAAGTCCCTCCCAGAAACAACTCTATTAATGATTGAGAAAGCACTCCTTAAAGAAAATACGAAATAAAATGAAAAATATGTAAATATGTTTAATTTTTTTCTTAGCAAAAAATCTTTCTAAAAATAACAATGAAAATTTGTCTCAGTACAAAGGCTACATTACTATTGAAAAAATACCAGCATGAAGAAAAGGTACATATTTGACAGTAGAAAAATGATTTCAGTGAATCACAATGTCTAAAGTTTGCAATGAAAATAAATCTGCAATAAAGATTTATGCCTTTTTTCTTTTCTTTTTTTTTTCTATTTTTTATACAAACAGTACAAACAGTATTGCACATAACAACAAATAGTCGAGGTTAGGTTATAGCCTTCAAAAAATCGACTAGTTCAAGTGTCACACCAAGGAAAGGCCACAGCAGGACCTGTGTTACCCAGGGGCTTCCCAGTCAAGTTGCAGGTCAGAACACCTCTGTGTTTTAAAAAATAATTTTTTTGAAGGACCCTCTCTTTTAATATAACATTAACAACTTGGGGGCACATTTATTTACAAAACAAAAGGGAACATGTTATAATTTAATAAACTAAAAAAGTTCTCTTTAAAAAAATACAAACAGAAGAACTCTTTCACAATCCTGGTCAGTCGTGCACAATCAACACTTGATTATAAATATACAAATTAAGGGAAAGTAGTTTCCACCATCTAGTCACAACTTTCAGCACCAAATGGAGTTGATTTTTTGTAACCTATTCTTCAGGACAATGGTTTTTTGCCTTCACTTTAGCTTTATGCTGTACAATCTTCCAGCTTTTTAAAAAATCTCACTGTTATTTTAATACACGAAAGAGGGGTGCTTCTTCAAAAAGTTTTGCTTCTTTCACATAATTAGGTAGATTTCTGTAGGTTAGATATGATCTTTAATATTATAGTTATAAAGCTCTAACTTCTTCATTTTCAAAAAACACAAATAAGCATGAAAAAAATAAAGTTACCCATCTGTTAAATCATTTTCTTGCAGAATTAAATTAATATATATTTTTCTGAATAAACTTACTTAGAAAATATCATTTTCTTTCCTATATTTCAAAATTGAGGTATTGCAAAAGATCATGTCAGTCAGAAAGCATGCCTTTTTCCTTAAAAACAAAAAAAAGTCTGCCAACTTTTGAAAACTGTCTAGAATACAAAAAGTAGTAGTGCATAACAAAATTTCTTGTACAGATGAAAAAAAAAAAACCCACAAACATAGAAAAAAAACAAACAAAACCACACCTGGGCTGGAAAAAAGCAATTATTACCAAAAAGCCTCAAAAGGGGAGGATTCTAAAATAAGCATTTTTAATCCAGTAAAAAACTATTTTGTTTTTCCTTTTTGAAAACAAACTATAGCTTGAGAGCCAGTAATTGCAACTAAACATGGGAGAACAGAACAAAACAAAAACAAGCAACACTAACTTAAGACAGTACAAGGACATCACAGCACAGAAAACACAGCGACTGAAATCTATTCTGCAGTGTCATATCCAGTCAGATTGTCCCCAGAATTCCAAAACATAGGAAGAAGACTAAAAAAAGATTTACATAGTCTTGCAATCATTGTGTGTGTTTATATATTACTATCTGCAGCCCAAGAGTGAATGCTAAAAAAATGTCCACGCTAGTACTAGCAGGTCTTAATTCTATTCAAGCTTAACAGGATAAATCCAGGGAATTAAGTAGTTTCTCACCCAGACAACCAACTCTGCCCAGGCCATCTTCTCTTGTAAAGACATTTCTTTAGCATCACCATTACACAGCTTTCTTAAAAATGTGCCTAGTTTGTCAATCTGACAACTTATCTCTATATACTGTATATATTCTTAGTGTTTGTAAGCTAAGATGAGCTCTTTGGTTTTCTGGACAAGGTCTGAAGCTATGTAAAATGGTGCAAGCACTAAGAGATTGTAACTAAGAGCTCATGTGTTAGTTAATAATATACCAGTTAGGAACTGTCAAGTTCGTTAATGTCTGACACAGAGGCTTTAAACAGTTAAGTCTGATCACAGTTAGACATAATCACTTTACTATATAAAATAAATTGCACAATATATAACAGAGCACCGCAAAGTACTTCATCTACCATCCACGAATTTGCTTGAAGAATATCCTACACCTAGGTTTTCTATTGGTTGTAATATAGATCATTCTGTTATGGGCTCTTCCCTTTCAGAAGCATTCCATTTATTGAGGCATGCCTTCCTCCGGTCAATTACCAATTCTTTGAATGAAAAAAACCTTTTTTTAAAAAATGAGTATTTTATAGCTTATATAGAGTCTTAATTTGTGCATTGTGGGAACGTTTTATACTAGACATTGGATATAAAATTTATTGCATGCAGCAACCTGATTAAGTAAACATGCAGTCAGAAATAGTGACCTTCCACCGAAGCTTTCTGAAGTCTATTCTCATCTCCTTTCGGCAGCTGACTCTATCCCTAAAATCACAAAAGTGTGTTGTTGGGTTTTTGTGTCTTTTAATTGATATCTTAGCCTGAATAGAGTATTACGGTATTAAAAATACCATTTTAATAGCAGCAAAAGCTATTGCAGCATAAATTTACATAATACTAAAGGATCTAACCAAAATCCTTGGCAAAACAAAAATCAAACATGAAGGAAAAATAAAAGATCCAGCTTATGAGGTATCCTTACAAGTCAAAATAGAGAGCAACTAAAGGCTTATTTTCATGAAGGGTTATCCTTACTCTAAGTGACCCCAACTAATGATTGCTGAACTGTTGTGAAGTTTTTGCTACATCTGCCACCTACTCATGAGTATTACCTTTGGTAAGTCTTGTCCTAGGGGCGACTCTCTAAGTTTCTGAAAATAAGTGCATGCTCCAGTTCAAAACAATCAGAACAACACCACCACAACAACAAACAGAAGAATCACAGACAGTAGCCTGACGACCGCTGATGAGAAGGGCAGTCTACATACTGTCACAAGTGACAAATCAGGTATAAAAAATTAAGGTACCAAGCAGACAAAGGTGTGAATCAAAGTGCAAATCAGTACCATCCTACACTCTGCAATTCTGCATTATACTGGACACTGAGTTCAGTAATATGACTGTAAATAATAGTAATAATAAAAAGACCCAATTCTTCTTTAAAAATCGAGAACGAATGCACAGATTTCCAGAACACTGTAAGCCCTGAGGCAGTGCCCTCTCTTTTCCCTCCTTGTCATCTACTCCAGTACTTGTGGCTGGGACGGCCCATGGCTCAGCTCCAGCGGAACGGGACGTGACGAGGGCGGTCGCCTCCCTCCTTCACCAGCGGTTTGTGGAACTCCCGCCCGGCTCGGGAATGTATGCTCGCCCAGCAGTATTCACAGTAATACTGCAGACAGGTGACGTTGGCACAGAAGAACGGGGCAAACTTCCCACCACAGCGCGTGCCCTGGCACTCATCACACATCTGATCATCCAGCACATATGGCTTTACTTCGACCTGGACCCAAAGAGGAAAGACAGAGAAAAACGGTTTAGCAAAGCTTCCTCACATTTCTTGCTTTGGAGAGCTTACGGTATAGCTTCATGGTACATCTCAATCAGATGCTGCTTTGAACTCTGCTGATATTGGATGGTAGTTGAGAGGATGGACTTTGGAATAAGCTCCTTGACTTATTTCTTGCGTGATATTGGACAAATTCTTAAAATCTCTCTGTGCCTCTGTTTGCTCTAATGCTGTATCCGTAAAATGGGTGTAATGTTTACACACACATTACACACACACATTTGTGTCATCTGTGAATGGGTATAACAGTGTTCATCAGAGGTTGCTAGGGAGGATTAGGAGGAGCTGTGCATGTCAAAGCGTGGGAGCTGAATCCTGAAAGCTGGGCAGCATGTGACAATGTAGGACAAAGAAGAGCACTGCAGGGAGAGGAAGCAGCCAGGATAAAGGCCATAAGCAGAAGACAGGCACAGCCTTGGGAGACGGCGTGGCTGGAGCCGGGCCTGAGGGCAGGAGGTACACTGAAGATGGGAGGGGCTGAAGGGGGAGCTGCTGTGAAGCTGCGCCCTCAGCGTTGTAATGACAATGCTCCCAGAGACGAACACCCCAATACTGCAACCATGGACTGCAGAGGAAAAGGGACTCATGGTTAAGAAGCTACTGTAATAACTGAGGCTTTTTTATTTTTGGAACTTTCTCTGTTGCCTTAATCTCCCCTTAACACTGGAAGCTTCAATAGAAGACAATTTTTCATCATAGCCCCTTAGGGAACATTTTTTAATCGAAATGAAGCAAAACTGTATGACTGAAAACCAAAAGAAGAAAAAAGTTACCACATCCTCACCCACTTTCCTGTCCTAGAACCTTAGAAAAGAAACATCATTAACTTCAATTTTTTCATCCCAAACATTAAGAGCTGGCAGGAAGGTGGAATCTGTGGTGGGTGCCTCCCACACCTCCAGTGCCATCCTGGGAAGAGCCAGCCCTGTGGCTTGTGGAGACAAGGGCAGGTGGCCGTTTGAGAGGCGCTAACCGCCTGACAATGTGGGAGCCTGTGGATGTGGCCGGGAGGGCCTGGCAGGGTGCAAGCGGGGTACACGGGAGGGGCAGCAGGTGGGAAGCAAGGGGAGTGGGACTTTCCTGGCCCTCCTTCACTACTGAAAGCCCCTTTGCTAGCCTCCTGAAGCTTTGTCTCTAGCTATGAGCTCTAGTCTCCAAGTCCATCTGCCAGCAAGAGATGAGTGAGTGAAGGCCCACCTGACAAGGCCTACACCAGACTTTGATTACCTAGGGGGAAAATGTCTTCACTCTGGCTTTGCTGCCCCGTCCTCCAACCTCCCCCTCCTCAACCTCGCAAGCCGGTGAGTAGGCATCAAAACAATCTCTCACATTCATTTTTGCCTCATAATCAAAATTTCAGCAGTTCTGGAGTCAGTCTGTTTGAGTTCAAACCTAGGTCATGTTACTAGCTGTGCAACTTTAGGCGAGTTTCTCAATCACTCTGAGGCTGTTTCCTGACCTGCACATTGAGGAGAAACAGTTTCTATTTGATAGAGTTCCTCTGAAGAGTCAATCTATATGAGTCAAATCATATAAAACAGTGTGTGGCATGTCCGCAGCACTAAGCATGACTATCGCTCCTACTGCTTCCTCCTATGTGCCTGGATGCGTTCAGTATCATTGGCCTATACCCTGAGCACCAAGCTCTAGGCCTTCCTTGCTTGGTTCAAATCTCCTAGATGCTTACTGATATTTCAATAATTCATCTCACAGTGTTCCTCTCCTGGCCAAAAGCCACTCATTCTCCATTGCTTATAGGGCTAAGGATTAAGTTCAGCCACCTTAGTAAATAGGGCATGCCCTCTCTCCTATGTCTCAAATATTAAATATAAGCCAGGGCCTTCATGATTTGCCCAGTCTCTCTCCCAGTGACTCCCTAACTCAAACTCTAATCAGTCGGGTTTTTTTAAGACAGAGTCTCGCTCTGTTGCCCAGGCTGGAGTGCAGTGGTGCGATCTCGGCTCACTGCAACCTCCACCTCCTGGGTTCAAGGAATTCTGCCTCAGTCTCCTGAGTAGCTGGAATTCCAAGTGTGCGCCACCACACCTGGCTAATTTTTTTATTTTTAGTAGAGATGGGGTTTCACCATGTTGGTCAGGCTGGTCTCGAACTACTGACCTCATGATCCACCCACCTGGGCCTCCCAAAGTGCTGGGATTACAGACATGAGCCCCCACACCCAGCAAACCAGTCTGTTTTTACTTTCATTTTTCTTCCCACCTTAACTGCCTTCCCTACACTTCTTCAGTTCACCTGAACATTTCATGCACCCAGTGGGAACCAGCCTTTCTTTCCTTTTTCCTTCCTCACATAAAATTAACAATTTTAAAGTTAACAATTCAGTGGCATTTAATACATTCACAATGTGTGCAAACACTGCCTCTATCTAGTTTCAAAACATTTTCTTCACCTCAAAAGGAAATCCTGCACCCACTAAGTAGTTACTCCCCTCCCCCTACTTCCCAGCCCCTGACAACACCAATCTGCTTTCTGTCTCTACAGATTTATGTATTCTGGATATTTCATAAAAATGAAATCAAGCCAGGTGTGGTGGCTCACACCTGTAATCCCAGCACTTTGGGAGGCTGAGGCAGGTGGATCAGCTGAAGTCAGGAGTTCCCCAGACCAGCCTGACCAACATGGTGAAACCCTCTCTCTACTAAAAATACAAAAAATTAGCCAGGTGTGGTGGTGAGCACCTGTAATCCCAGCTACTTGGGAGGCTGAGGCAGGAGAATCGCTTGAATCCGGAAGTGGAGGTTGCAATGAGCCAAGATCATGCTACTGCACTCAAGCCTGGGAAACAAGAGTGAAACTCAGTCTCAAAAAAAAAAAAAAATCACATAAGACCTTGTATGTCTGGCTTATTTCACTTATGATGATTTTTTTTCTTTTTTCTTTCTTTCTTTTTTTTTTTTTTTTTGATACAGAGTCTCCCTCTGTGCCCAGGCTGGAGTGCAGTGACATAATCTCGGCTCACTGCAACCTCCACCTCCCGGGTTCAAGTGATTCTCCTGCCTCAGCCTCCCGAGTAGCTGGGACTACAGGCACATGCCACCACGCCTGGCTAACTTTTTGTATTTTTAGTAGAGACGGGCTTTCACCACGTTAGCCAGGATGGTCTTGATCTTCTGACCTTGTGATCCACCCGCCTTGGCCTCCCAAAGTGCTGGGATTACAGGTGTGAGCCACCGCACCCGGCCTTCTTTTTCTTTTTTAAGAGATGAGGTCTCACTATGTTGCCCAGGCTGGTCTTGAACTCCTGGGCTCAAGCAATCCTCCCGCCTCAGCCTCCCAAAGTGCTAAGATTACAGGCGTAAGCCACCGCGCCTAGCCTCATTTATCATGATGTTTTGAGGTTCATCCACACTGTGCGTGCAGAAGTACTTCATTCCTTTTTATGTACATCTAAATAATATTCCACTGCATGTGTGTGTGTACACACAGTACATTTTGTTTATCCATTCATCTGTTGATGGACATTTGGGTGTTACCACCTTTTGGCTATTATTGTGAATAGGGCTGCTATGAATGTGCATGTATTTATATTGGTTTGAGTACTTGTTTTCAATGATTTTGGCTATACACCTAGAGGTGGAACTACTTGAGCACATGGCAATTCTATGTTTAACTCTCTGAGGAACTATCAAATTGTTTTCCAAAGCAACTGTACCATTTTATATTCCTACCAGCAAAGTACCAGTGTTCCAATTTCTACATCTTAACCAATATTTGTTTCTCATTTTTGTGACTACAGCCATCTTGGTAGGTGTGAAATAATATCTCATTGTGGTTTTGATTTGCATTTCTCTAATGACTGATGATATTTAGCATTTTTTTTAAAATGTGCCTGTTGTCCCATTTGTATATCTTCTTTGGAGATATACAACTCAATGGGGAAATGCATAGAGAATAATTCACATATGAATTCACAGACAATTCACATACAAGTGCATTAGCTGGTTATGGTGGAAAGCATCTGTAATCCCAGCTACTCTTAGGCTGAGGTGAGATGCTCACTTGAGCCCAGGAGTTCAAGCCCAGCCTGGGCAGCATACTGTTTCCCTGGCTCTGTTTTTTTTTTTTTTGGAGACAAAGTCTTGCTCTGTCACCAGGCACCAGGCTGGGGTGCAGTGGCGCGATCTCGGCTCACTGCAACCTCTACCTCCTATGTTCAAGCAATTCTCCTGCCTCAGCCTCCCGAGTAGCTGGGACTACATGCGCACGCCACCATGCCCAGCTAATTTTGTATTTTAATAGAGATGGGGTTTCACTATGTTGGCCAGGATGGTCTTGATCTCTTGACCTCGTGATCTGCCCGCCCCAGCCTCCCAAAGTGCTGAGATTACAGGCGTGAGCCACTGCGCCTGGCCATTTCTCTAGCTCTTTTAAAAAAAAAAAAAGATGTTCATATTTATTAGCCAGGAAAAAAACTGATGCTATTTTATTCTCATCAGACTGGCAAACATTTAAAAGAGTGATTACTATTTCTCATCATTTGCTGATAGAAATATGAATTGCTACAACTTTTTTTTTTAGATGGAGTCTCACTCTTGTTGCCCAGGCTGGGGTGCGATGGCACAATCTCAGCTCACTACAACCTCCACCTCCCGCAATCTCCACCTCCTGGGTTCAAGTAATTCTCCTGCCTCAGCCTCTCAAGTAGCTGGGATTACAGGCACCCACCACCATGCCCAGCTAATTTTTTTATTTTTAGTAGATGTGGGTTTCACTATGTTGGCCAGGCTGGTCTCAAATTCCTGACCTCAGGTGATCTAACTGCCTTGGCCTCCCAAAGTGCTGGGATTACAGGCGTGAGCCACCACACCTGGCCTGCTACAACATTTTTGAAAAGCAAACTAGCAAATTATTCAAATTAAAAATACATATACCCTTCAACCCAAAAATCCCACTGTTGGAGATTGTTCCTTTGTAATCACAATGCTTGGAAATATAACCACCAGATGTGAAGATAAATGTAAAGTGTATCTATTGCAAGACTTGTCCATAGTGGCAAAAAATCAGAAACAAAGTAAATGTCTACCTACAGGGAAACAGTTGAATAAAATATGGTATATCTACTCCCATGGAATATCATGTAGTCATGAAAAAGACTTAATTAGTGCTCCATCAGTTGATGAGAAGAGATTTCCATTACACGGGGATGTTAGGACCAAATGGAATGATGGATACAAGTATCTACTGCAAGCTGTAAAATGCTGAACGAACATATGTGAGGTCAAGTAACACATTTGTGCTGACATTTGAAAATGCAGTATTAATAAAACAGCACCTTCTGTCTATTCAGGCTTCCAACCAAGCATGGTAACCATGCTCCTTACTGGCTGAGGGGCTTTGAGGAATCTCGTCAACACAGTACTTCAAAAGACATATCATGAAGACTTTTATGACTGCCTCTCGGCCAGAGGCACACAGTGATGCCTTATTTACCAGCTTTCTTAGGGAATAACATATATCTCAAGTTATTTTTCTAGAAACCAGGCACTTCTCCTTTTCGGTGCCAAAATATCTTGAATATTGGATGCTTTTTGATGAAAATCTTGCTAAAATGTACTAGTCCCCTACCCCCTCTTAAACAGGAGACATCATGAACATTCTTCATAAGGAATGCCAAGTAATAATGCAGTAGAGTTTTCACTTTTTCTGTCGGCTCCCTTCAAAATCTGGTGGTCTGCTATCATATCTGAAACACCTTCCAAACATCTCTTTTAAGTTTGCAATTTCCAATCATTTTCATTTTGCCTGGAAAGCAAGAAAATCAAGTTTGCGAAGAGCTGCGCATTAAATACCAACAGATATGACTCTTAATACAGTGAAAAAAAATAAGCTGGGTGCAGTGGCCCACACCTGGAATCCCAACACCTTGGAAGACTGAGGCAGGAGGATCCCTTGAGCCCAGGAGTTTGAGACTAGCCTGGGCAACAGCAACAACAAAATTAGCAATGCATGGTAGTATGCACCTGTAGTCCCAGCTACTTGGGAAGCTGAGGTGGGAGGATTCCTTAAGCCCAAGAGACAGGCTGCAGTGAGCCAAGATAGTGTCATTGTATTCCAGCCTGGGTGATACAGTGAAACCCTGTCTCAAAAATATAATATATATGTAATAATAGTAAAAATAAACAAAGAATGTGGCTTTTGGATTGCTACTGTGCTCTCAGGGGCCTTTCCTGAAAGCTTCCAGAGGGCAGTCTTCCCTTTGGGTGTGTAGTGCTGTTCCTGCAGAGCTGCTCCTGCTCCTGTTTATGAGGGGTTATCTGAAGGGCAGAGGCTTGCCCAAAGACAAGACACACACCATGAGTATCCACAAACAGATGTGCAAGTTAGCTACTACGACCTTTCAAACAGCAGCAGTCAAACGGTATTTCCAAATTTAAATCAACAAAAGAGAGGCAGAACAAGATAGAAGAAGAGACATCTCCACCGATCCACCTCCCCCCACCCCCTGCCCCACAAGAACACGAAGTTAATAACTATACACAGAAAAAAACACCTTTAGAAGAACCAAATATCAGGTGGGCCCTCATAGTACTTGGTTTTATCTTCATATTGCTGAAAGAGGCACTGAAGAGACAGAAGAATAGTCCTGAATCACAAAGCATTTAAACCAGCCCAAGCTGAGGGGAATCTCTGATTCCAGCAGTGGGAACTTGAGCTCCCCCAAACCTCAATACCACGGCTACAAGTGCTGTGTCTCCAAATCAACTTGAAAGTCAGTCTAGGCCGTTAAGGACTGCAACACTGAGGGAGTCCTAGTGCTGAACTAGGCCCAGAGACAGTGGACTTGGCGGGGGCCAGGGAGCACATAGCCTACTGAGGCATCAGCCAAGGGAGTGCTGGCATCACCCCTGCCCTAACCCCAGGCTGCACAGCTCATGGCTCCAAAAGAGACCTCTTCCTTCAGTCTGAGGAGAGAAGAGGGAAAAGTGGGAAGGGCTTAATCTTGCATCTTGGATACCAGCTCAGCCACAGAAGGACAGGGCACAGTCAGAAATGTGAAGTCTCTTTTCCAGGCCCTAGCTCCCAGCTGACATTACTAGTCACACCTTGGGCCAGAGAGAACCCGCTGCCTTGAAGGAGGGACCCAGTCCTGGAAGCATTCATCACCTGCTAACTCAAGAGCCCTTGGGCCCTGAATAACCAGCAGCAATACCCAGGTACTGCTTTGAGGACCTTGGCTGAGCCTCTAAGACTTGCTGGTTTCAGGCACCAGCAAGGCCACAGTTAGGTAGAGCACTAAGCAGGCTCCTGGGGTCCCCAACTCCAGGACTTAACTCTTGGATGGCATTTCTGGACCTGCCCTGGGCCAGAGGGGAGCCCAGCACCCTGAAAGATGGGTTGCAGGCTAGACAGTGTTCACCATGAGTGGACTTGAGAGCCCTAGGGCCTTAACAGGATGCTGGAGGCAGTCAGGCAGCACTTCTCATGGCCTGGGGTGGTGGTGGCTGAAAAGTGAGACTCCTCTGCCTTTGGAAAGGAGAGGGAAGAGTGAGAAAGACTACAATTGTGGTTTGAGTGCCAGCTCAGTCACAATACAATAAAACACCGGTAGACTTCTAAGGTTTTCGACTTTAGTACCTGATGCCCAGAGAGCAAGTCTGAGTCCATCTGGGGGCCTGGGGAACCTCGCCGCCCTGAAGAGAAAGACACAAGCCTGGCTGGCTTTGCCACCTGCTGATTGTAGAGCCCCAGGGCCTTGAGTGAACATAGGCAGTAACCAGGGAGTGGTTACGGCAGGCCTTAGGTGAGAGCCAGTACTGTGCTGGCTTCAGGTCAGACGCAGCACAGTCAGAATGGTGGTGGCTACAGGGGTGCTTGTGTCACTCCACCCCCACTTTAGGTGGCTCAGAACAAAGAGACTGTTTGTTTGGGAGAAACTAAGGGAAGAGAACAAGAATCTCTTCCTGGTGCCAGGCCCTGTGGCTCATGCCTGTAATCCCAGCTCTTAGGGAGGCAGAGGCGAGAGGATAGCTTGCGCCCAGCAGTTCGAGACCTGCCTGGGCAATATAGCGAGACCCTGTTCTCCACAAAAAGGAAAAAAACAAAAAGACAAAAAGAATCTCTTCCTGGTAATGCCGAGAATTCTCCCAGATCTTGCCCAAGACTATCAAGGCAGTACCTCTACGAGTCTGCAGGAACTACAGCATTACTAGGCTTGGGTGCCTCCTAAAGCAGAAACAGCTTAGAAAACAACACCCAAGTCCTTTCACGTATCTGGAAAGCCTTCCGAAGAAGGACAGGTATAAATAAGCCCAAATAGTGAAGACTACAATAAATACCTAACTCTTCAATGCCCAGACACCAAAGAATATGTACTAACATCAATACCATCCAGGAAAACATGACCTCACCAAATAAACTAAATAAGGCACCAGAGACCAACCCTGGAGAAAGAGAGACATATGACCTTTCAGACAGAATTCAAAACAGCTGTGTTGAAGAAACTCAAAACAGAGACAAAGGTCACTACATAATGATATTATATCACTATATAATGATAATGATAAATTGTTAAATTGACAAGAGGATATAGCAATTTTAAATATATATTTGGGCCAGGCGTGGTGGCTAGCACCTGTAATCCCAACACTTTGGGAGGCCAAGGTGGGTGGGGGGATCACCTGAGGTCAGGAGTTCAAGACCAGCCTGGCCAACATGGCAAAACCCTGCATCTATTAAAAAATACAAAAAAAAAAATTAGCAGGCATGGTGGCAGGTACCTGTAATCCTAGCTACTCAGGAGGCTGAGGCAGGAGAATCACTTAAACCCTGGAGGTGGAGGTTGCAGTGACCCGAGATCACACCACTGCACTCCAGCCTGGGTGACAGAGCAAGACTCCATCTCAAAAATATATATTTATATAAATAATTATATATATATACACACACACACACACACATATATATATATGTGTGTATATATATATGCACCCAACACTGGAGCACCAAAATGCATAAAGCAAATATTATTAGTGCTAAAGAGAGAGATAGGTCCTAATACAATAGTGGCTGGAGACTTCAACACTCCACTTTCATCACTGGCTAGATCTTCTAGACCAAAAATCAATACAGAAACATCTTTATTGATGAAAGATGCACACTTAATCTGCACTATTGAACAAATGGATCTAACAGATATTTACAGAACATTTCATCCAACAGCTACAGAAGACACATTCTTTTCCTCAGCACATGGATCATCCTCAAGGATAAACCATATGTTTGGTCACAAAGTAAGTCTTAAAACATTCAAAAAACTGAAATAATATCAAGCATCTTCTGTGACCACAATGAAATAAAACTACAAATTAATAACAAGAGGGATTTTGGAAACTATACAAATACACAGGCAGGGCACAGTGGCTCACACTTGTAATCCCAGCACTTTGGGAGGCCAAGACAGGTGGATCACTTGAGGTCAGGGGTTCAAGACCAGCTGGCCAGCATGGTGAAACCCCATCTCTACTAAAAATACCAAATTAGCTGGGTATGGTTGCACATGCCTGTAATCCCAGCTTCTAAGGAGGCAGGAGAATTGCTTGAACCTGGAAGGTGGAGATTGCAGTGAGCCGAGATAACATGCCATTGTACTCCAGCCTGGGTGACAAGAGTGAAACTCCGTAATTTAAAAAAAAAAAAACAGGAAATTAAGCAATATGCTCCTGAATGACCAGTGGGTCAATGAAGAAATTAAGAAGAAAACCGAACATTTTCTTGAAACAAAGATAATGAAAACACAGCTTACTAAAACCTATGGATACAGCAAAAGCAGTACTAACAGGAAAGTTTATAGTAAAAGGCTACATCAAAAAGGAGGAAAAACTTCAAATAAACAATCTAATGATGAAACTTAAGAGAACTAGAAATGCAAGAAGAAATGAAACCCAAAATTAATAGAAGAAAAAAAATAAAGACCAGAGCAGAAATAAAACGCAACTGAAATGAAAAAGACAATACAATGAAACAAAAAGTTGTTATTTTGAAAAGTTATACAAAACTGACAAACTTTTAGCCAGACTAAGAAAAAGAGAAGATTCAAATAAATAAAATCAGAAATTAAAATGAGACATTACAACTGATACTACAGAAATTCCAAGAATCATCAGTGGTTACTATAAGCAACTATATGCCAACAAATTGGAAAACCTAGAAGAAATGGATAAATTCCTAGAAAAATACAATCTACCAAGGAAGAAATCCTTGAATCGGGAAGAAATCCTTGAATTGGGAAGAAATCCAAAACCTGAACAGACCAAAAACAAGTAATGAAATAGAAGCTGCAATTAAAAATTCTCACATTAGGGCCAGGTGCAATGGCTCACGCCTCTAATCCCAGCACTTTGGGAGGCTGAGGTGGGTGGGTCATCTGAGGTCAGGAGTTCGAGACCAGCCTGGCCAAGATGGTGAAACCCTGTCTCTACTAAAAATACAAAAATTAGCCAGGCGCATTGGTAGGCACTTAGCTACTTGGCAGGCTGAGGTAGGAGAATCACTTGAACCTGGAAGGCGGAGGTTGCGGTGAGCCAAGATTGCGCCATTACACTCTAGCCTGGGCAACAGAGTGAGACTCCATCAAAAAAAAAAAAAAATCTCACAGTAAAGAAAAGCCTGGGACCCATGACTTCACTGCTGAATTCTACAAAACATTTAAAGAAGAACTAATAGCAATGCCACTCAAAGTATTCCAAAAAATAGAGGAGAAGGGAATTCTTCCAAACCCATTCTATGAGGCCAGTATTATCCTGCTACCAAAACCAAAGACACATTAAAAAAGAAGAAAACTACAGGACAATATCTCTGAGGAATATTAATTCAAAAATCCTTGACAAAATACTAACAAACCAATTTCTTTAATACATTACAGAGATGATTCATTATCACCAAGTGAGATTTATCCCTGGGATGCAAAAATGCTTCAACATACAAAAACCAGTCAATCATATCACAGAATGGAGGATAAAAACCATATTATCATTTCACTTGATGCTGAAAAGCATTTGATAAAATTCAACAACCTTCATGATAAAAACTCTCGGCTGGGTGTAGTGGCTCACTCCCGTAATCCTACCACTTAGGGAGGCAGAGGTGGGTGAATCACTTGAGGTCCAGAATTTGAGACCAGCCTGGGCAACACAGCAAAACCCCATCTTTACTAAAAATACAAAAAAATTAGCCAGGTGTGGTGGCACACATCTGTAATCCCAGCTACTTGGGAGGCTGGGGCATGAGAATCGCTTGAACCTGGAAGGCGGAGGTTACAGTGAGCCAAGATCATGCCCCTGCACTCTAGCCTGGGTGACAGAGCAAGACCCTCTCTCTCTCAGTCTGTGTGTATAAAAAAATAAATAAAAATAAAAAATAAAAACTGTGTTAACCTTTATCTGATTGAAAGTACATCTGATTTAACTGACAGCTTGATAAGAACTGCTTTGCAACTGAGTCATAAGATATTGTTCACTCATTGATTAGCCTAAATCTTCATCTCTAAGGTTTAACTATAAATATGTGGGTGTGGGTGTGTACTTACTTATTTATATTAAAGCATGTATTGGCTAAAGTGTATTGAAACTAATATTATTTTTGTTTTCCCAATGACTTCTTCATATTTCTGTATTAAACAAGGTGCCTTTAAGTTAAAAAAATAACAGGTGAAATTAACAGTCATAGATGAATCTTTGCAAAGCCTCGTGGTCTACTTCCCAGCAAATGAGAGGGTGCATGACCAGGCAACAATTCCTTTTGAGACTACTTGGTTTTTCAATTTTTGCTTTCAACACTTTTGAGAATGAGTTTAATTAAACTGTCAGCTAACAGGTCATTAAAAATAATTCTTGATACTAGATCATGATGTGAATCTTGGCGTGAAACTTCAAAAAAATTCAAAGAAGTGGTTAATCCTACCCATCTATTTATATGAACAACGACTCTCAGTACCTATTTAAAAATGAAAAATGGAACTAGAATTGGTGTTTAACCCAGTTTAACTCTACCAGTAAGTAATATCTATTCACAGTTTCAATGAACTATTTCATTGAAAGCCCAGTGGATTTCCGAAACATTTTTTTTTGGTTGTTCTTGGTTTGTTTTCTGAAGACATTGTTATATATTTTTTATTATTTTTATTTATTTATTTTAATATATTTTATTGCACTTTAGGTTCTGGGGTACATATGCAAAACATGCAGGACTGCTGCATAGATACATACATGGCAATGTGGTTTGCTGCCTCCATCCCCCCATCACCTGTATCTGGCATTTCTCCCCATGTTACCCTCCCCAACTCCCTAACCTCCTCTGTCCCTCCGCTAGTCTCCCACAACAGACCCAAGTAGGTAATGCTCCACTCCCTGTGTCCATGTGTTCTCATTGTTCAACACCTGCCTATGAGTGAGAACATGCAGTGTTTCTTTTTCTGTTCTTGTGTCAGTTTGCTGAGAATGATGGTTTCCAGATTCATCCATGTCCCTACAAAGGACATGAACTCATTGTTTTTTATGGCTGCATAGTATTCCATGTTGTATATGTGCCACATTCTCCTTGTCCAGTCTATCACTGATGAACATTTGGGTTGGTTCCAGGTCTTTGCTATTGTAAACAGTGCCACAACGAACATTCATGTACATGTGTCTTAATAACAGAACAATTTATAATCCTTTGGATATATACCCAGTAATGGGACTGCTGGATCAAATGGAATTTCTACTTCTAGGTCCTTGAGGAATCTCCACACTGTCTTCCACAATGGTTGAACTAATTTACACTCCCACCAACAGTGTAAAAGTGTTCCTATTTCTCCACATCCTCTCCAGCATCTGTTGTCTCCAGATTTTTTAATGATTGTCATTCTAACTGGTGTGACATGGTATCTCAATGTGGCTTTGATTTGCCTTTCTTTAATGACCAGTGATGAGGAGCATTTTTTCATATGTTTGTTGGCCTCATATATGTCTTCTTTTGAAAAGCATCTGTTTATGTCCTTTGCCCACTTTTGAATGGGTTTGTTTTTTTCTTGTAAATCTGTTTTAGTTCTCTGTAGATTCTGGATATTAGCCCTTGGTCAGATGGGTACATTGCAAAAATTTCTTCCCACCATTCTGTTGGTTGCTGGTTCACTCTAATCATTGCTTCTTTTGCTGTGCAGAAGCTATGGAGTTTAATTAAATCCCATTTGTCTATTTTGGCTTTTGTTGCCAATGCTTTTGGTGTTTTAGTCATGAGGTCCTTGTGTATGTCTACGTCCTGAATGGTTTTGCCTAGGTTTTCTTCTAAGATTTTTATGGTATAAGGCCTTATGTTTAAGTCTTTAATCCATCTGGAGTTCGTTTTAGTGTAAGGTGTCAGGAAGGGGTCCAGTTTCTGCTTTCTGCACATGGCTAGCCAGTTTTCCCAACACCATTTATTAAACAGAGAATCCTTTCCCCTTTGCTTGTTTTTGTCAGGTTTGTCAAAGATCAGATGGTTGTAGATGTGTGGCATTGACTCCGAGGCCTCTGTTCTGTTCCATTGGTCTATACCTCTGTTTTGGTACCAGTACCATGCTGTTTTGAGTACTGTAGCCTTGTAGTATAGTTTTAAGTCAGGTAGCGCGATGCCTCCAGCTTTGTTCTTTTTGCTTAGAATTATCTTGGCTATTCAGGCAGGCTCTCTTTTGGTTCCATATGAAGTTTAAGGTGGTATTTTCCAGTTCTATGAAGAGGGTCATAGGTAGCTTGATGGGGATAGTGCTGAATCTATAAATTACTTTGGGCAGTAGGCCATGTTCACAATATTGATTCTTCCTAACCAGGAGCATGGAGTGTTTTTCCATCTGTTTGTGTCCTCTCTTATTTCCTTGAGCAGTGGTTTGTAGTTCTCCTTGAAGAGACCCTTCACGTCTTTTGTTAGTTGTATTCCTAGGTATTTTATTTTCTTTGTAGCAATTGTGAATGGTAGTTCGTTCTTGATTGGGCTCTCTTTAAGTCTGTTATTCCTGTATAGGAATGCTAGTGATTTCTGCATATTGATTTTGTATCCTGAGACTTTGCTGAAGTTGCTTATCAGCTTCAGGAGATTTTGGGCTGAGACGATGGAGTCTTCTAAATATACAATCATTTCATCCGCCAATAGAGACAATTTGACTTCCTCCTTTCCTAATCGAGTATGCTTTCTTTCTTTTTCTTGCCTGATTGCTCTGGCTAGAACTTCCAATACTATATTGAATAGGAGTGGTGAGAGAGGGCATCCTTGTCTAGTGCCAGATTTCAATAGGAATGCTTCCAGTTTTTGCCCATTCAGTATGATATTGGCTGTGGGTTTGTCGTAAATACCTTTTATTATTTTGAGATACATTCCAATGATACCTAGTTTGTTGAGAGCTTTTAGCACCAAGGGCTGTTGAATTTTGTCAAAGGCCTTCTCTGCATGTATTGAGATGATCATGTGGTTTTTGTCTTTAGTTTTGTTTACATGCTAAATTACGTTTATAGACTTGCATATGATGAATCAGTCTTGCATCTCCGGGATAAAGCCTACTTGATTGTGATGGATAAACTTTTTTAAGTGCTCTTGCAATCGGTTTGCCAGTATTTTATTGAAGATTTTTGCATCTATGTTCATCATGGATATTGGCCTGAAGTTTTCTTTTCTTGTTGAGTTTCTGCCAGGTTTTGCTATCAGGATGATGTTGGTCTCATAAAATGATTTGGGAAGGATTCCCTCTTTTTGTGTTGTTTGGAATAGTTTCAGAAGGAGTGGTACCAGCTCCTCCTTGTACATCTGGTAGAATTCGGCTGGGAACCCATCTGGATCCAGGCTTTTTCTGGTTGGTAGGCTATTAATTGCTGCCTCAACTTCAGCCCTTGTTATTGATGTATTCAGGGTTTCGACTTTCTCCTGGTTTAGGCTTGGGAGGGTACAAGTGTCCAGGAATTTATCCATTTCTTTCAGGTTTACTGATTAATGTGCATCGAGTTGTTTGTAGTAATCCCTGATGGTAGTTTGTATTTCTGTGGACCCAGTGGTGATATCCCCTTTATCGTTTTTTATTGCATCTATTTGATTCTTCTCTCTTTTCGTTTTTATTAATCTGGCTAGTGGTCTGTGTATTTTGTTGATCGTTTCAAAAAACCACCTCCTGGATTTATTGATTCTTTGAAGGATTTTTTTGTGTCTTTATCTCCTTCAGTTCTGCTCTGATCTTAGTTATTTCTTGTCTTCTGCTAGCTTTTGAGGTTTTTTTATCTTGCTCCTCTAGCTCTTTCAATTTTGATGATAGGGTGTCAATTTTAGAACTTTCCTTGCTTCTCACGTGGGCATTTATTGCTATAAATTTTCCTCTAGACACTACTTTGAATGTGTCCCAAAGCTTCTGGTATGTTGTGTCTTCGTTCTCATTGGTTTCAAAGAACATCTTTATTTCTGCCTTCATTTCATTGTTTATCCAGTAAACATTCAAGAGCCAGTTGTTCAGTTTCCATGAAGTTGTGTGGTTCTGAGTTAGTTTCTTAATCCTGAGTTCTAATTTGATTGCACTGTGGTCTGAGAAACTGTTTGTCAGGATTTCCGTTCTTTTGCATTTGCTCAGGAGTGATTTACTTT
>CAUYLG010012989.1:0-28484 GCA_963573385.1 Cacajao melanocephalus | reverse complement strand
ATGAAGTTTTTTCTGTTTCTTAGTTTTCCTTTGGCGGACACCCCTTCCCCACAGAGCTGGACCTTCCCGGTTCAGCTGTGCTTACTGTGAAACTCTCAGTCCTCAGTGCTTCCAATTGCTGTTCTCCTTGTGGGGATGGGACCAGCCGAGTCCGACTCAAAGGGCACCCCGTCCCGTATACTCTGCACGGAGAAGCGCCGCGCTGGGGCGCCAGCAAAATAGCCGTGCTGGCCAAAAAAGTCACACTGGAGACCCGTGTGGCTCCTCCACTGGGAATCTCCCAGTCTGTGGGCAACAAAAATTCATCTGGAAGTGCGGCGTCCACTAGCTCTCTGCACTTTCACTGGGAGTTACAATCCTGAGCTGCTGTTAATTGGCCATCTTGGATCTCTCTCCAGACCTGCCAATTATTGTATAGATCTGTGCTTTTCAGCTTTCTAAAAAACAGTGTCTTTAGATTGACATACAGATCTCAAAGGTCATCCCTGACCCAAGGTTCTGATACATGAAGAAGCACCTCTTTTGTCTGTGTGTCCCCACTTGCCAAGAGCATTTTACTGAATTTTACTTTCTCTACTTTTGTCAGAAGATGAAAATTTCCAGATATAAAATTGTTATTATTTATAATTATTAATTATATTAAAATTGAACCATCCTTTTAAAAACACTCATGTTCCTGTGAACCAGTAAGTGCATTACTCCCTTGAGCTGGAGGCCCCAGGTGAGACTAGATGAACTCCAGCAGAGACTCTGACAAACAAGTGACACAGAGTATTGGGTCAGAGAGAAATGTGAAGCCCAGCAAACATGTTCAAATCTGGATACCATCATTTAGTAAACATGCACCCTGAGCAACTTTCCAGGGCTTATTTCCTTGTCTATAAAATGAGAACAACAGGTACAGTACCAACTAGTCCATTGGGGTCACCAGAAGAAACTAGACAATGTAACATACAAAGAACATTTAGAAGCAAGTATGTAACAAACACTCAGCAAATGGCGATCACATTTTAACTTGTCCACCCAAATAGATAAAACCAGTGGTCACATGTAACTGAGAATTTTCTCAATGTACTATTTTTACATCTTAATTTTTTTGGGCTTTTCTTTTCTGGAAGGGGATGAACACAGATAAAAAGAGAGTTTAAGAGCTCTTCATGGAAAGATAGCCAAACCATTAAAATACTATGTCAACAGAGGAGGTCACAGAATGATGGAATGGTAGATCTATAGGACTAAAGGAGACCTCATATTTGCCACTTTTATCTGATTCATGAAACTGAGACCCAGAGAGGTAAAGGGATGTGCTCAGCAGTGCCATAGCTGAGTTGCAGACTATGTGAATGGCACCTGTTAGTGTCACGCAATGCATAACAACCACCTGTGCAGCGTCATGGCCCTGCACAACCTCCTGACCACAACGATGGAATAAAGTGGTCCAGTTAGTGGCATTTTCAAGGCTCTGGAGATGTTGATACAATGACTCCTCCCCTTTTCCCGTGCCCTGAAATATTGTAGCCTAAGAAGCTGCTGATGCTCTTATAGCTGTGAGGGGAAGGGCTCCCCGAGGAGAGAGGTAACCTAGAGTTGAGAGATGGAGGAAGAGATACAGAACCTGGATGGGTTTGCTCAGATCCTGTAATCCAACTATGCCTGAATGTGGATCTATCTTCCAAAGGTAGGCTGCCTTTCATTCGTTTGTTTGAGCCAGCTGGTATCAGATGGTCTGTCACTTACTACCTTGTTATAATTAATAGAGGAGCTCAAAGAGCTATAAATATCTAAGGAGGAAGACTTCAGGTTGCAAGCCTTCCTGGACCGGGTTGCTTCAAAGGAAGGTCTGAAAGGAAGAATGGGAGGTAGGCAGGCTGGGAAGGGAGAGACAATTCAGGGAAGGAGAAGACCATGAGCAGAGGCCTGAGATAGAGCCCTGTTGCTATGGACTGAATGCTTGTGCCTCCCCCTGCCCCCAATCCACTTGTTGAAGCCCAGTCCCCCATGTGATGATGTTAGGTAGTCTGGCCTTTAGAAGGTAATTAGGCTATGACGGTGAATCCCTCATGAACGGGATTAGTGTCTTCATGAAAAGATAGGAGAGAGCTTGTTTTCTATCCTCTCTGCCATGAGGACACACACAAAAAATGGTCATCTGCAACCAGGAAGAGGTCCCTTACCAGAGCCAACAATGCTGGTGCCCTGATCTCAGACTTCCCGGCCTGCAGGACAGTGAGAAATAAATCTCTGTTGTCTAAGCCACCCGACATATAGTCATTTATAACAGCACAGAGTGACTGAGACACCTGAGGTAGGTGTGTTTGGGGAATCGTGTTTAATTAAGTCCATTTGGTTAGAGTGTTGGATATATGGATACTTGAAGCAGGTAATGGGGGTTAGGATTGAAGATGTAGGTTCCTACCAGTCTGTGGGTTTGTTCTTTTGTATTTTGGATAATAATTCAGCAAGAGAGGAGGGATGAGAAGGAAAGGAAAGAGCTCATTGTGAGACTATTGGTAATTTTTGAAGCTAGAGAGTCCATGGCTTCTAGGGTGACCAGCTGTTCTGATTTGCCCAGGACTGAGGAGTTTCCCAGGATGTGAGACTTTCAGTGCTAAAACTGAACAGTTCCATGCAAACGGGGATGATTGATCACCCTGAAATATCACCCAAAACTGTAAAGGAAGATATTGATAGATTTCATTCAGTAAAAAATAACAGGTGAGTGGCCACGCATGGTGGCTTATGCCTGTAATCCCAGCACTTTGGGAGAGGCCCAGGCTGGCAGATCACGAGGTCAGGAGTTTGAGACCAGCCTGGTGTCGACCAGCATGGTGGAACCCCATCTCTACTAAAAATACAAAAAATTACCTGGGCATGGTGGTGCACGCCCATAGTCCCAGCTACTCGAGAGACTGAGGCAGGAGAATTGCTTGGACCCAGCAGGTGGAGGTTGCAGTGAGCCAAGATGGTGCCACTGCTCTCCAGCCTTGGCAACAGAGCGAGATTCCGTCTCACTAAATAAATTAATAAATTAACTTGATTAAATTAATAAAATTAAATTAAAAATTAAAACGTGAATAAAAAATAGAAGATAGTCTGAATGCATCGAAACTATTTTTCTCTAGAAAAAAAATTTAATGACTATCTCTGGGACTCAAGCCATTCAGTGACACTGCCCTCCATTTCCTGATTGCCATCATCCAACCTCCTTGCACCTGAACCCATCAGTACCAGGAGTCCTGTCACCTCTGAATTCCCAAGTTCCTACATCTCACTTTAGACAAAATCATCCATGTTTGCAGCACTCTCTTGCCAGACATGGCCCTCCAGTCTCCTGGAGCCCTCTGATCCCTCCATTGCTCCTCTTTCTTTCTTCTGTCTTCTTTCTCTAGCTAGCCAAGATCACCTAATCAGTTACTTCAAATAACTTGGTCGATATCATACCCTGTGGTCCTCTGCACTTGGCAAAATTCTCAACTCCAGATCAATTCCACTATCCATCCGCCTTCTGCACAAAGGATATAGAAAACTCTCCTTTGCCGATGAACTCTCCACTGTAGACCAATGCTTCTTTATATTCTTCTGTCCCACTTCTCACACAACTTTCAGCCCCAGTTCCACCCCTGAACTAGCTGTGTGATTTGGGGCAAGTTGCTTGATCTCTCCGGGTCACTGTTTTCTCACCTGAAAAGTGAGATGTTGTAAGGAATAACTGAGTTAGTAGGCATAAAACACAGAGAACAGGCAATGGCATGTAATGTGCACCTCATAAATGGTAGCCTTTACTGATGCTAGGATTTTGACTGCACACCTAGAGGGGTTAAATCACTGTGTCAGGCAGTAGCAGGTCACAGCATTGTGATGTTTGACAAATCGCACAGGACACCGAACTGTGCAAAATTTTACTTTTGCAAAGATTTAATTCAACATTTCACCAGAGATGATATACAGACAGCAAATAAACTCATGAGAAGATACTCAATATCATTAGTCATGAAGGAAATGCAAATTAAAACCACAATATACCACTACGAATATATTACAATGTCTAAAGTTAAAAGACTGATCATCCCAAATTTTGGCAAGAATGTGAAGAAACTAGAACTCTCATACACTGCTAGTGGGAATGGAAAACATTTGAAAGAACAATTTACCATTTCTTTTTTCTTTTTCATTTTTTGGCACTTTCTTAATATGCTAGATAAAAACCTACCATAAGATGCAACTATGCCACTCCTAGATATTTACCCAAAAGACAAGAAAGCATAGGTCCACACAAAGATTTGTACACAAATGTTCACAGTAGCGTCACCTGTAATGGCCCCAAAACTGGAAACAAGACAAATGTCCCTTAACAGGGACATGGATAGATAAACAAATTGCATTGTATTCATACAGTGGACATAGTCCTTAATAACAAAAAGAAATGAACCATTGATACAACACAACATGGATGAATCACAAAATTCTACTGAGTGAATGAAGCCAGGAAAAATAGGATGTATGGCTTAACTTCATTTATACAAAATTCTAGAAAATGCAAACTGATTTATGGTGTTAGGAAGACCAGCTTTTGGCTGAGGAATGAGGAGGGGAAAGTGAAAAAGGGCAGGAGCGAGAAATTACCAATGGGCTTGAGAAAACTTTTTGGGGTGATGGATACATTACGTTGATTGTGGTGATAGTTTCACAGGTGTATAAATATGTCAAAACATGTCAAATATATGTAGTTTGTTGTATGCCAGTTGTACTTCAAGAAAGCTATTACAAAATGACTTTTGCAGATTAAGAGTCTCCACTCTTAGAAATGTCAACTGCAAAAAGGGGAACCCAGTTGACTTGGATAGGAAATGCATGTCACCATATTCCTTAGATACCCCCAAAACTAGTGAAATAGCTTAAAGGGATCTGATATGACTAAATATACAATTACTGTTTGGAAGATATTTGTTGTAGTTTATTATTTTATAGTTGTATCTGGAATAAGAAACGGTGAAGACACATATAAATGTTTTCCAGTGCTAAAATATTTGCCTCTTGAGCAGGCTTGAGTGGATTATTAAGAATTCCAAACAATAATTATATATTAGTTTACCTATAAGCCTAGGACTAAAAAGAAACATATCTCAAAAAGATGATAAAATAAAGCAAGCAAATGTCCACGATGGCGATTAACACCAATTTAGTAAAGTGAAGAGAAGGAGGGTCCATGATTCCTTAAAGGGAAGCCAATTCCTGAGGCTTTCTCCCCACACTCATCAAGGCTGCTGAAGAGGGCATTTCCCAAAGAAGAGCAGCCTCCAATGAGCTCCTGGCCATGTGAGAGAAATTATAAGTAGACGGCTCCTAAGAGGTGGTTTTTCCCAAAGGGGAAATTGTGCCAAACCCGAGTGGGAGAAGGCGGCCAAGAAGAAGAGAGCAGGCTCACCACAATGTGAAGTAGCAAAAAATGAAAAGCGCCCAGGTCACTGTGCCTCTCTCACTGCTAGACTAATAACTGTCATTTCTTGTTGCTGTCATTTTCTCCAGCAGCCATCCCCTACCTGTCAATTTTCTTTCCTAATCTTGGGCTAGAATCCCCTAAGATGTACGGAGCATTTCACTAGGTAGGTACTACTGGAAATAGTACCAGATTTCCCTAAAGAATTAAAAACCTAAAACCCAAAAGGAGCAGGGTAATCAGGCAAGTAGAATAACTGTAACAAATAACCAAATATGAGAAATAGCCAGGTGTCGTGGCTCACGAGTTTGAGGCTGCAGTGAGCTATGATGGTGCCACTGTACCCAGAGCCTGGGCAACAGAGCAAGAGCATGTTTCTGGAGGGTGGGGGGAATGTATACAGAGGCCAGGCATGGTGGCTCATGCCTGTCATCCCAGCACTCTGGGAGGCTGAGGTGGGCGAATCACTTGGGGTCAGGAGTTTTCAAATGTCCCTGGGAACTGACATAAATGTTTCCTACAGAAGAAGAAACGCAAGGAAGAATTGAGGCACTAGCTATCCCTGTGGCTGTGGGTGAGCTGCCTGGCCTTTTCAAGCCTCAGTTTCCTTGCCTGTCAAATGGTATTGTTAATGCCCACCTCACAGTGTTGCTGAGATGCTAAGAGCCCTGAAAGTGTTTTGCAAAAGCCAAAGCCTTTTACCAACATGGAAAATTAGTCCTTCTGGGAGTCTATGGAAAATCAGACAGAACTTGGATACATAGTTTATATCAGGTTTCTGGATACTTTTAAAACAATATCCCAGGCTGGTTGGGGTGGCTCATGCCTGTAATCCCAGAATTTTGGGAGGTTGAGGAAGGAGGATTGCTTGAACCCAGGAATTTTCGAGACCACCCTGGGCAACATAGTGAGACCTCATCTCTATGAAAATTAAAAAACAAAAACAACCCATCAACCAAGAATACTATGCAAAGCTTTAATTTTGGCCCATTGCATTATGAAAACAAGTAGATATTTGTCTTGCTTCTCCGTTATACAAATTTCTGCCTCCCTTAAGATCTTGATTTGTCCCCCTTGCCCCACCCATCATGTGTCTAAGGAGATGACAAACCAACTGGGGAGGCTGGACCCAAGGACTGAACTGTGGTTGGTTTTAAGGTCTAACTGGAAACCAGCTGTTCCTGGCTCCTTGCCCCTTTTGCCTCTCCTCCCCAGAGCTGAAGTCACACGTATTGGTCCATTCCCACACTGCCATAAAGAACTACCTGAGGCTGGTGATTTATGAGGAAAAGAGGTTTAATCAACTCAGTTCCACAGGCTTGACAGGAAGCATGGCTGGGAGGCCTCAGGAAACTTACAATCATGGCAGAAGGTGAAAGGGAATCAGGGACATCTTACCATGGCAGAGCAGGAGAGAGCGAGAGCATGAAGGGTCTAGTGCCACATACTTTTAAACCGTCGGATCTCTTGAGAACTCACAATCACAAGAACAGCAAGGGGGAAGCTGCCCCTATGATCCAATGACCTCCCACCAGATATTTCCCCCAACACTGTGAATTACAAATTCAACATGAGATTTGAGTGAGGACACAGTTAAAGCACATCATTCTGCCCTTGGATCTCCCCAAATCACATATCCTTCTCACATTTCAAAACCAATCAGGCCTTCCCAACAGTCCCCCCAAGTCTTAACTCATTCCAGCATTAACTCAAAAGTCCAAGTCCAAAGTCTCATCAGAAACAAGGCCAGTCCTATTCACCTATGAGCCTGTAAAATCAAAAACAAGTTAGTTACTTCCAAGATAAAATGGGGGTACGGGCATTGGATAAATGCGCCCATTCCAAATGGGAAAAATTGGCCAAAACAAAAGTGCTACAAGCCCCATACAAGTTTGAAACCCAGCAGGACAGTCATTAAATCTTTTTTTTTTTTTTTCTGAGACAATGTCTGGTTCCATCACCCAGGCTGGAGTGCAGTGGCACAATCGTGGCTCACAGCCTTTGCCTCCAGGGCTCAAGCCATCCTCCTACCTCAGCCTCCCACGTAGGTGGGACCACAGGTGCACGCCACCACACCCAGCTAATTTTTTTTTTTTTTGAGATGGAGTCTTGCTCCATTGCCCAGACTGGAGTGCAGTGGCGCGATCTCGGCTCACTGAAACCTCCGCCTCCTGGGTTCAAGCGGTTCTCCTGCCTCAGCCTCCCAGTAGCTGGGACTACAGGCACCCACCACCACGGCCAGCTAATTTTTTTTTTAATTTTATTTTTAGTAGAGACAGGGTTTCACCATATTGACCAGGCTGGTCTTGAACTCCTGACTTTGTGATCCGCATGCCTCGGCCTCCCAAAGTGCTGGGATTACAGGCATGAGACACCATACCTGGCCAATTTTTTTTTTTTTTAAATAGAGACAGGGTTTTGCCATGTTTCCCAGGCTGGTCTCGAACTTGTGAGCTCAAGTGATCCACCACCTTGGCCTCCCAAAGTGCTGGGATTACAGGTGTGAGGCACTGTGCCCAGCTGATTAAATCTTAAAGCTCCAAAATTATCTTCTTTGACTCCATGTCTCACATCCAGGCCATGCTGATGTAAGAGGTGGGGTCCCACGTGCCATGTCCCAAGGCTGCACAGAGCAGCTGGGCCCTGGTCCTGGCCCCTGAAACCATTTTTTCTCCTAGACCTCTGGACCTATGATATGAGGGGCTGCTATGAAGGTCTCTGACATGCGCTGGAGACATTTTCCCCATTGTCTTGGCAATTAACATTTGGCTCCTCTTTACCTATGCAAATTTCTGTAGCTGGCTTGAAATTCTCCCCAGAAAATGGGTTTTTCTTTTCTACTGCATGGTCAGGCTGCAGATTTTCCAAACTTTTATGCTCTGCTTCACTTTTAAATTTAAGTTGTAATTTCAAACCATCTCTTTCTCTATGCATATGAGCATACACTTTTAGAAACCGCCAAATCACATCTCAAATGCTTTGCTGCTTAGAAATTTCTTCCACCAGATATCCTAAATCATCACTTTTAAATTTAAAGTCCCACAGATCTCTAGGGCAGGGGTAAAGTCTCTTTGCTAAAGCACAGCAAGGGTGATCTTTACTCCAGTTCCCAATAAATTTCTCATCTCCATTTGAGACTACCTCAGCCTGGACTTCATTGTTCATATCACTATCAGCATTTTGGTCAAAACCATTCAACACGTCTCTAGGAGGTTCCAGACTTTCTCACATCTTCCTGTCTTCTGGACCCTCCAAACTGTTCAACCTTTGCCTGTTACCCAATTCCAAAGTCACTTCCACATTTTCAGGTATTTTTATAGCAGTACCCAACTCTCAGTACGAATTTTCTGTATTAGTTCATTCTCGCACTGCTATGAAGAGCTAATTGAGACTGGTGATTGGATCATGGGGGTGGACTCCCACCAGGCCCTGCCCCCAACATGTGGGGATTGCAATTTGAGATGAGATTTAGGTGGGGACACAGAGCCAAAACATACCACCACAGCATTCCATCTCTGGTCCCAGACAACTGCAGACTCTTGGGCCTTTGTGCTGTATCCCCAATGTCTGCCTGTTCCAGCATCTTGAATGCTAGTTCAGGTTGTAAGCACATACCTATGCAGTCCTTGCTCCTGAAGCTCAGTCATCATAACCTGCCCAGAAGCTTGGGGCACTTAGGATGGGGTTCCTACCTTGCCCTTTCCAAACACAGCTCATTTCCCCTGTCCCTGCTACAAGAATGGGTCTCCCCCAAAATTCGGGCCACGTGTCCAGGCTGTTGCTCTCTCTGCAGACATGCCTGGTGAGCTGACCTGTGAGGGCCTCTGAATAAATCAGGGGTTCTCAGCCTCAGCAGTGTTGACATTTTGGTGGGATAATTCCTCACTGGAGGCATGTGGCTATCCTGGGCATTGCAGAATGTTTAGCAGCACCCTTGGCCTCTACCCACTGGATGCCACAGCCCCCTCCCAAGATGTGACGGCCCAGAATGTCTTCAGACCTTGCCAACACTGTCCGCAATGGAGGGTCATGAGATGAAGCTTCCTCCGAGAGCCCCCAGTGCTGCCTCCTGGAGATCTGTTGCTGTGGGCTGGAGCCGCAGTTGGCCCGTGAATAGTTTCCACTCATCAGCAAGCACAGTTTCAGGGACTGATTGGCTGGCCTTCCACTCTGGGACATTTGTTGAATTTTTGGCCACCCAGCCTTGACCCTGCTTCCTGAGTTTGGGACCACCCCATTCAACATGGTAAGAGGCAAAGTCTACTTTGTGGTAGGCACAGACCCCTAACTTCCCTGTGGTTAGGGCTTGGCTGGTTGGAGGCACTCACCTCAGACTTCAGGTTGGTGGGGAATCTACTTTAACAGCGGCCACACAGGCAGTCACCACATCCAGACCCACTGATACCAGAACAAGCTACCTCCAGGTTGTGATGAGGGCTCTGGTCCCACGACCTCTCTCCACCTTCCCCATTTTGCAGACACAGTTCTGTCTTCCCACCATTGTGTGGCCACCCTGTATCCTCTCACTAAGTTCGTTTTCTGCCTGAGTCAGCCAGCACTGGTTTCTGTGGTTGTATGTAGGTTGCTAAGGATTATCACATCTTCTTCCCTATCCTCACCTGTGGGTCTGACCCCCAGAATGACCCCCCTCCTCTGAATATCTCCTCTCTTCTCACAGTTGGCCTTCATGTCTAGATAGGTCCTTGGAGGATGGAAATACCCTTTTGTTGCAACTATCTGTGTTAAAACCCTTCTAGAGGCCAGGCACGGTGGCTCACATCTGTAATCCCAGCACTCTGGGAGGCTGAGGCAGGCAGATCACCTGAGGATGGGAATTCAAGACCAGCTTGACCATTTATGGTGAAATACTGTCTCTACTAAAAATACAAAAATTAGTTGTGTGTGGTGGTGCAGGCCTGTAATCCCAGCTACTTGGGAGGCTGAGGTGGGAGAATCGCTTGAACCCAGGAGGCGGAGGTTGCAGTGAGCTGAAATCATGCCACTGCACTCCAGCCTGGGCAACAAAGGGAGACCCTGTCTCAAAAAAACAAAAAAAACAAAAAACCCTTCTAGACATAGGCAGCTCTTAACTCATAAGCACCTGGTTTGCAAGGGAGAATCCACTCACCATCATGACTAGTGTGTGGCCTGCTACAGAAACTTCCAGAAGAGGTTTCTCTGTTAGTTTAGTGTGTCGTTTTGGCCTGTGGTCTTATTTCCACAAAACTTAGAAAACGATATGTGAAAACAGCACTGAGAGGTGAGATGTCTGAAGGCCACATACCTGGTTAGCGCTGAGTCCGTGGCAGGAACTGAGCTGCAGGATCTCAGCCAGGCCATTGGCCTTCCGCAGTCCTCACTGAGCCACCAAGACTAGCAAACAGTTCAGCAACAAAGTTAAAGGGTGCACTAGGCCGGAAAAATTGACCTGGATTAAATTTTGGCAAGAATGGAGGCAGGGACCCTGCTAAGGTTGCCTTTCCTTTGTTTATCAATACCCTCGCCAACAAGCAGCACTGGGACATCAGAGGTCATGGGAGCATTGTGTGTGGTTCCCTTGCACGTAGTGGAATGTGATCAATATCTGTGAGCTGATGGTTGAGAGGAAGGTGATGAGGCATGAGCCTCCCGCCTGTGCTCCTTACCCATTGTCTGGGTAGCCGCTAAATGACCTGGTAAACATGCTGAGCTCTGAGACCTTGGGATTTCGAGATAAAGACAGTGGCCCAGAGGTCTGGGTTTCTTTCTAGAAGCACATATGACCCCAATAGCTGTTTAGGAAAGCTGCTGGGGTTTTAAGGGGCATTGCAGGGTGATCACAGGGGAGCAGCTACTTGAAAGGCTTCAAGAACAAAATCAATACGGGCCCTGCGAGCCAAGATTTCACAGCAAGTTTTAGCTATTTGCTGGTGCTGACCTGGAAAGAGAGTTGAGAGGGGGCACCAGTTGCCTTTGCAGGAGGGGAAGGCCGTTGGCAAAACCTGTTTAGTAGTCACTCGAGGAAGCCCCCAAGAGAGGGATCTAATCTTTCTTAGACCTGAGGTCAATGACCTCAGTAGGAAGTAATAATAATAGGAGACCAGTAAAATTAGCTTCCTAGGGGCGACTGAGTGGCTACGAATTACCAGGCACTGCACATATGGCTACAGGGTGAACCTCCACAAGCCAGTGGAAGCCAATGGGAAAGGTCATATGACTTGCCCAAGGTCACCCAGCTGGCAAGGGTGAGAGCTGGGATTCCATTTTGCTGCACTTCAGAGCCCCGTCCCTGTCCACACCACACCACCAACTCCCAGCAATAACGAGAACATGACTCGGACTCCTCTATGTGAAGGCACAGGAAGTACATCTTAGGTTTCCAGAGAACAGACTTGAAATATTCCACTGTGCTAATAAAAACTTACTTTCTCACCTTGCAAAATTGGCATCAGCTCTGCTCACCCTGACCCCAGTCAGCCCCTGCTGATGGCTTTCCCAAAGACATTCCCACACCTCCGAGTCCGGGGGAGATCTGTGTCTCCCTCTCAGCAGCACATCCACCAGCATCCCTAGGGTGAATCTTGTGAAACAGGAGATGGGTATTTAGCTATGCATTTTTTCTTTTTTTGTATTTATTTTTTTGAGCCAGGGTCTTTCTGTGTCACCAGGTTGGAGTGCAGTGGCATGAACATGGCTCAGTGCAGCCTTGACCTCCTGGACTCAGTGGTCCTCCTACCTTAGCCTCCGAGTAGCTGGGGCCACAGGTGCTCACCACCACACCTGGCTAATTTTGTAATTTTTAGTAGTAATTTTTTAATTTTTAATTTTTAATTTTACTAAAATTGTTTTAAATTTGATTTTTAATAGTAGTAACTTTAATTTTAAAAATTAAAACTAATTTTTTAATTTTTAGTGATTTTAATTCTTTAATGAGAGAGGGAGTCTTGCTCTGTTGCCCAGGATGGTCTCAAACTCCTGGGCTCAAGTGATCGTCCTACCTTGGCTTCCCAAAATGCTGGGATCACAGGTATGAGCCACCATGCCCAGCCTAGCTGTGCACTATTCTTTTTTTTGAGACGGAGTCTTGCTCCATTGCCCAGGCTAGAGTGCAGTGGTGTGATCTCGGCTCACTGCAACCTCCACCTCTGGGTTCAAGTGATTCTCCTGCCTCAGGCTCCTGAGTAGCTGGGATTACAGGCGTGCACCACCACACCTGGCTAATTTTTGCATTTTTAGTAGAGAGGGGGGTCTCACCATGTTGGTCAGGCTAGTCTCGAACTCCTGACCTCGTGATCTGTCCATCTCAGCCTCCCAAAGTGCTGGGATTACAGGTGCGAGCCACCATGCCCGCGCTGTGCATTTTTCTTAAGAGTGGCTACCTGATTTGGCTTAGTCTAATTCCAAGACCTGTGGTGAGGGGATAGCATAATCATGTTAAAGTGTGCATTGGAGTTAAACTTTGTTTCTCCAAGGCCCTTGCATCATTTCTTAAAAAAGCAGTTGCAGAACTCTATGTATGGTATAATCCTGTTTCTGCAAAAATAAAATTTCCATAAATTCATGTGTATTCATAAATATTCTGAGAGGTTGATCAGTAAACTGCTAACAGTAGTTGGCTCTGGGGAACAGGGTCAAGGCTGTGCTGTGTCTTTGGAAAGGGCCCTTACACTTTTTCCTTTATTTTTATTTCGTAGTTTTTCAGAGACAGAGTCTCACTCTGTCACCCAGGCTGGAGTGCAGTGGCATGATCACAGCTCACTGCAGCCTTGACCTCCTGGGCTCAAGTGATTCTCCTGCTTCAGCCTCTCAAGTAGCTGGGACCACAGGTCCTTCGACATCTGCGTGTTTTCCCCCATTGTGAGGATGTGGGCTCCCATTCAAGCTTGGTGCTGAGCCTGGCACAACCTGAGTGGGCCATATACTCTTTTTGAAGAATAGCAAAAAGCTCATGACTCATGACCAGGCAGTATGTGATCGGTGCTACATATGCAGAGGCCCTGGTGCCCGAGGAACTCAGAGGAGGACCCAGGCTTGTTCCTGGGACTCTCTCTCTCTCTCTCTGGTCATGAGTGTTCCAATCAGCCCGTATCAACCAGTGGGGTCCCATCTGACTTGTCCACCCTCCCTGTGAAATGTCCAACACCCCCATCAGAATCATCCAGACTGTTGCCGTTTCCTCCCGTTTCTAGGGGGACGTGACCCTGCTTTGGACTGGTGGCATCAGGTAAAAAAGAGTGGTCTCTGCAGATTTGGTGCCAAAAGTGGGACTAAGCAGGGTTTTGAGGGTCTTGATCACCCTTCTCAGGACAGAGCAAGAGCTATGAATTAAGAGCCTGGAGGGAAGGAGGAACTATAACTTGGGAATGACACTGGCTTCTGGCCCCGCTGCCACCTTTCCTGTCCACATGGAGTTTCAGGCTGGCAAGTCCCCTAACATAGCCCAAGTGGGCATTAAGAGGTTCCCGATAGTGCTGAGGGTGTCAGCATGGGTTGGGGGCGGGAGTGTTGGAGGAACTTCCTCTGGAGCAACATCCTTCTCTTGAACTAGGAGTATCTAATTTGGTCCAGGTGAGCTTTTTAGTTTAGGGTAGTGAGGGCCAGTCCCTGGATCAGAAGCCTCAGCATCACCTGGGAACTTGTTTGGAATGCAAATCATTCAGGCCAGACCTCCCAGTGAATTGAAAATTCTGGGACTAGGGCCCAGCAATCAAGCACCCCAGGTGACTGATGTAGGCTCAAGTCTGAGAAACTTGAGAAATTGACTCCTTAAAAAATCCCAGCCAGGCACAGTGGGTCATACCTGCAATCCTAGCACTTTGGGAGACTAAGGTGGGAGGATTCCTTGAGCACAGGAGTTTAAGACTAGCCTGGGCAACATAGGGAGACTCCCATCTCTACCAAAAATAAAAAATTAGACTGCCATGGCAGCGTACGCCTGTGGCCCCAGTTAGGAGGCTAAGATGGAAGAATTGCTTGAGCCAGGGAGGTCGAGACTGCAGTGAGCTGTGATTGCACCACTGCACTGCAGCCTGGGCAACAGAGAGAGACCCTGTGTCAAAAAATTAAAAATCCTCACTCCTCTCTCTCTCATACACACACAGCCCCACACATACCCAGACACACCCCCCGCCCCCCAACACACATACACACACGAGGCCAGCAAAGGGCGGTAGTTTGAACATGTGGAACAAGGAACACAAGTCATTGCACAGCTGACTTAGAAAATCCGAAACTTCCCTGCCCCCAGCCCTCCAACAGGAGTCTCTGGCTTCCGTGACCACTTTCACACAGTCCTTATTCAACTCTTGGTTTGACCCTTACTTTTGCATTCCAACTGGATACAAAGCTCAGGCCTGTTTTCCTATTATCTGCCAGATGAATGCTTGGATGGGTGTCCGGGCTGCCCGGTCGTGCTTAGTAATCGGAAACAGACACGTTGGAAATCTCGAATTCTGGTTTCTTGTGGCGGAGCCAACTCCAAGTCTGCGAGAGAGGAAAGGATGTTGTGACACAGCGCCACCCTGTGGCAGAAAGAGGAAGAGCCGCTCTTGGCCGGTTGTCTTCATGGCTCTGGAGGCTTGGGGTTGGCAGAAACCTGAGACCTCACAGAACCCCGAAATAACAAAACTGTCATTTAAAGAGCACTTACTATGTGTTATGGAGGCACTGTGATAATTGTTTTATATTGTTATGGCCTCAGAGTTTCCCATGAGATGGATACTATTTTCCGAATAAGGAAACTGGGGCCCAGAAGGGTTAAGGAATTTGCCTAAGGTCACACAGCTGAGAGATAGCCAGGCTACGCATACGCAGAGCATGGACCACACATTTTTTTTTTTTGAGACAGAGTCTCACTCTGTTGCCCAGGCTGGAGTGCAGTGGCACGATCTTAGCTCACTGCATCCTTGACCTCCCAGGCTCAAGTGATCCTCCTGCCTCAGCCTCCCAAGTAGCTGGGACCACAGGCATACACTACCATGCCCAGCTAATTTTGTTTATTTTTTGTAAAGACGAGGTCTCCCTATGTTGCCCAGGCTGGTCTTGAACTCCTGGGCTCGAGCAATCCTCTAGCCTCAGCCTCCCAAAGTGCTGGGATTGCAGGCATGAGCCACTGCATCCAACTGAGGACACACATCTAACCACCACTCTGTCCTTCCAGTCACCTGCTCAGTGGAGAATGTTCCCTATAGCAAGGCTTCTCAAACTCCACCTGCAGGAGGGACTAGGGAGCTTGTTAAAAATTCAGATTCTGATTCAGCTGATCTGGGGTAGGGCACAAGAGTCTACATTTCTTTGTTTTCTTTTCTTTTCTTTTTTGAAACAGAGCTTCACTCTTGTTGCCCAGGCTGGAGTGCAGTGGCACAGTCTCAGCTCACTGCAACCACCACTTCCTGAGTTCAAGCGATTCTCCTGCCTCAGCCTCCCGACTAGCTAGGACTACAGGCACCACGCCTGGCTAATTTTTGTATTTTTAGTAGAGATGGGGTTTCACCATGTTGGCCAGGCTGGTCTCGAACTCCTCAGGTGATCTGCCCCCCTCAGCCTCCTCAAGTGCTGGGATTACAGGTGTGAGCCACTGCGCCTGGCCTGGGAGTCTACATTTCTAAGGGCTCCTAGATAATGTGGTGCTGCTGGTTCATGGCCCACACTTGGAGAGGTGAGACCCTGGAGCAGCTGCCCAGTAGAACTTTCTGTGATGGCGGAAGTGCTCTAAATCTGCACTGTGTCATACATAGTCACTGGCTGCAGGTGCTGTGGAGCCCCTGAAACACGGCTACTGCAACAGAGAAATAAATTTTAGTTCATTTAAATTAATTTGAATTTAAATAGACGCATGCATGTAGTGGCCTCCATACTGGATAGTGCAACGTCCATCAAGAGTAGGGGCTCAGGGTTGTCATTCAAGAGCCAAAATACCATGGTGGGTTAAAGCAAGACTATAGGGTAACAAATTTTTGGAGTCATTAGAGATAATATATTCAACACTGCTGTTTTACATATGGAGAAACTTGCCAGAGAGGCAAAGTGACTCGTTGCAGAGCCACACAGCTGTTTCTGACAGAGGGAAGGCTTCAGGTTCAAGGACAGCATTCTCCCTACCACATTTTGCTCTAGGCCCACTGACCTCTTTCTCTGTTGCAGTAGCCATGTTGCAGATCCTCCATAGCACCTGAATCATTTAGGAGAGGAATAAAGACGTTAATTCACTTTATATTTTATAACGTCAAATATGCCTGTTCAAAATTTAGGATAATTATTAAAATAATAAATGTTGACTGTGTGCAGTGGCTCATGCCTGTAATCACAGCACTTTGGGAGGCCGAGGCAGACAGATCATTCGAGGCCAGGAGTTCAAGACCAGCCTGGAAACATGGTGAAACCCTATCTCTACTAAAAAAAAAAAAAAAAAAATTAAAAAAATTAGCCAAGTGAGGTGGTATGTGCCCATAGTCCCAGATATTCAGGAGGCTGAAGCACGAGAAGTGCTTGAACCCAGGAGGCGGAGGTTGCAGTGAGCCAAGATCTCACCACTGCACTTCAGCCTGAGTGACAGAGCAAGACTCTGCCTCAAAATAATAATAATAATAATAATAATAATATAATAAACATTGAGTGTACCTCTTCCACAGGGAAAGGAGGTTAGATAAAGCTGGATTTCCATCTGAAAAGGGAGATGGAGGGGAAATATTGACAATAACACATTAAGTGAGAGTCAGAAAAATAATCTGCACCTAAAAATAGATATATATGGAAGCATCTCATAATGTTATGGTGATTCTTTATAAAGAATGAAGTTGCAGGTGAGTTTTATTTTGCATCCCACCTCCTGGTACTAACGACCTTTGTGTGGCCCTCTCCCACACTGTATGAGGGTGAGTTTCCCCTAAATGATTCAACGGCATTAAAATCTTGAACCAGGTCATCATCCTCCCATCTTATATATTGTTATGCAGTATTTTAGTCCCATCTCATTCGTATATATCCTAAATTAGTTTTATAAATAACTTTTTCAAGATTTACCCTCAGCCTACCTATGTCATTATTCACCAGTGCTTCTTGCGTCCCAAAGCAGGATAAAGTCTTGACTCTGGACTTGGTACCTGGTGGCTTCTCTTTTCCTGTTTATTTCTGGAAAGCTCAGCATTTCTAGGAGTTCCAGTGGGGGAATTTTCCAGGGTCTGGTTTCCATGTTGCTGGTATCCTCTTATTTGAATATTTCAGCAAGGCTGATGTACTTCTTCCTCTTGAAAACCTTAAACTCATTCAAGAGTTTTGTGTCCTGAGGGGTCAGGTGAGAGAGAGTTAGGGAAGAAGGGAGAAAGGAAAGGTGAGAATAGGGGGTAGGGTGACAGGACTTCGGGGTGACACTGCAGAGGGTGCCTCTGAGGAATCAAGTCTCCCGGCCACCAAGATTGATTCGTGTACCCCAGCCAGATGAAGGGCTTCCAGAGACTGTGGAGTGGAAGAAGGCTGTATCCGTGGAATCGAAAAATCACAGGAGGGCCAGGCATGGTGGCTCACATCTGTAATCCCAGCACTTTGGGAGGCTGAGGTGGGTGAATCGCCTGAGGTCGGGAGTTTGAGACCAGCCTGACCAATGTGGTGAAACCCTGTCTCTACTAAAAATACAAAAATTAGCCGGTGTGGTGGCGTGCACCTGTAATCCCAGCTACACAGAGGCTGAGTTGGGAGAATCGCTTGAACCCAGAGACAAGGTTGCAGTGAGTGGAGATTGTGCCACTGCACTCCAGCCGGCTTGGGCATAAAAGGAAAACTCCATCTCAGAAAAAAAAGGGAAAAAAAAAAAATCACAGGAGAACAGCAGTGTTTTGCAACTATGGACAAGGGACCCCAGCACAACTGGGGCAGCGGGAAACCCTAAAACTAACTGGGGACAAATTTTCATCAGATGAGTGAGAACTCAGAGGCAGGATTAAGTTGATTAAAAGGAAATAAAGGAATCAAATACGTCTTGCTCATATAGTTTGTGGACTAATTCATACCTGCCACACACACGTGCACGCACACACATACACGCACACACATACATACCCTCATTCTTTTCAAACCGTCGCCTGTCATCTAATTTTTGTATCTGCCTTTCTTCACGTAGCTTATATAATGGACATGATGCAATGTCATTATCTGCACTTCCCAACCGAGTCGGTAAAGTGTTTTGTCATTTAGATTGCCACACATCACAATACGAAACACCATCACCTGCTGGGAACAAACAGCCAGGCTGCATTCCTTTTACTCCCATGCCCTGTGAACATTTCTGGAGAAACCTTCTCTTCCCTCCCAGGGAGCCCTTCGCCTTCACACTCCTAAGTCCTCCCCGCCCCCCACACCTGCTCAGCCCAGCAGCCCCCACCAATGCTGGGAACTCTCACCTGGAGGCTAGAGAATGGGGACGCTGCTCCTCCCTCAGGAGTCTGGGGCTTCCTGGCAGCCACCAGGTGTCATCAACAGCTTGGCAGGTGGTGGCATTTCCTGTCCCAGCCACAGCAGAGACTCGGGCTGTTTCCTTCACCCTAGAAACGAGCCATTGATTACCATGCGCAAGTTTGTAAGAATTAAAGGATAAAGAAAAAGAAGATGAAAATTATTGTAGTAATCATTGAGTCAGGCCGCCCCCCATAGTCTCATTCTGCCTCTCTGGACACACGGTGGAATCATACTTCCCTGCCCCCTGAATCCGTGCTCGAGGCCGAGGAAAAGCGAGTGGAAGTGACACAGGTCGCTTCCCGGTAGCGAGCTCACCAACCAATTTGCAATTTGCCACATTTCCGTTTTTCCTGCCACTACTCTGTCTGGTTCCAGATGGCCCCATTCCATCCACTAGGGTCCCTGAGTGAGGACATGGAGGACAGCCCCTAGCCACCCCAAGAAGGACATGTAGAATGGATACAAATAAATCTTTGTTTTTGTTTTTGTTTTTGTTTTTGAGACAGACTTTTGCTTCTGTCACCTAGACTGGAATGCAATGACACAGTCTCGGTTTACTGCAACCTCCAACTCCTGGGTTCAAACAATTCTCCTGCCTCAGCCTCCTGAGTAGCTGGGATTATAGGCACCTGCCACTATGCCCAGCTAATTTTTGCATTTTTAGTAGAGATGAGGTTTTGCCATGTTGGCCAGGCTGGTCTCGAACTCCTGACCTCAGGTGATCCACCGCCTTGGCCTCCCAAAGTGCTGGAATTACAGGCGTGAGCCACCTTGCCTGGCCAATCTTTGTGGTTTTAAGCACTGAGATTTTGGCATCATTTGTTACCACACCATAACCTAAATTGCCCAGACTGGTTAAATTTTTTTTTCAAGAAGGTCTCACTTTGTTGCCTAGGCTGGTCTCAAACTCCTGGGCTCAAGGGATCCACCTGCCTTGTCCTCCCAAAGTTCTGGGATCACAAGCGTGAGCCACCATGCCTGGCCGTAAGCTTTTTATAAAAGGATGAACCTACTCAAGATTATAGAAACTTAACAGAAGGAAGGAAGACGTGCAGGCCGTTGGGATCATTTTGGGATTCTTCCTCTTTCCTCGTTCACTGATAGGACAGCCTCCATGCCTGGACGCTGCACAGAACACTTTCCTTTCCACCCTTTTGGGAGTCCACCTACTTATTTTCAGGTCATCTCGGCAGGCCTCCATCCTGCCTGTAGCCTGACGGAGATCTGGATTCCCATTCTGTCAGGTAAGCATTACACGACTTGCAGTTTTCATAAGCAACATGGCAGACTGAGCTCCAGGAAAGCTGGTCAGAAAATGCCATGGGCAACATAAAGAAGATGAAATTCTTGGCAAGGTGCCCATCGAAACTTTTTCTCTTGTGATGCATTGAGAATAAAGGCAGGGCAGACCCATCCATCAGGCACAACCAGTGCAGAGCCCAGAGCTCGTGATACTTTTAGCGGCCCGTGAAAATGCTTTGATTTCTTTCTTTAAACTAGAAGACAATGTTTTAATATATAATGTTAATACAGACATACTGTAGGGGAGAAAGATTTCTCATCACAAGGTTCATGGCTAAGGCATCTATAATAAAAGACAAATTAACAAGAGAAAAGCACACAGATTTATTTAATACACGTTTTATGTGGGCTGGGTGCAGTGGCTCATGCCTGCAATCCCAGCACTTTGGGGGGCCAAGGCAGGAGGATCATTTGAGCCCAGGTCTTGAAAGACTAACCAGGTAACACAGCTGGACCTCATCTCTACTAAAAATTTTAAAAATTGGCCAGGTGCAGTGGTGCACACCTGTAGTCCCAGCTACTTTGGAGGCTGAGGCTGAAGGATCACTTGAGCCAGGGAGGTTGACGCTGCAGTGAACTATGATTGTACCACTGCACTCCCTCCTGGTGTGACAGAGTGAGACTTTCTCATTACAAAAAAAGAAACAAAGAAAAGTATATGACATGGGAGCACTCAGAAATGAAGACCTAAAGAAACAGAGTAGGCCGGGTGCAGTGGCTCACACCTGTAATCCCAGCACTTGGGGAGGCTGAGGCGGGCAGATGACCTGACGTCAGGAGTTCGAGACCAGCCTGGCCAACATGAAGAAACCCATCTCTACTAAAAACACAGAATTAGCCGAGCATGGTGATGCATGCCTGTAATCCCAGCTACTTGGGAGGCTGAGGCAGGAGAAAACCTGGGAGGCAGAGGTTGCAGTGAGGTATTACACTCCAGCGTAGGCAACAAGAGCAAAACTCTGTCTCAAAAAAAAAAAAAAAACTGGGAAAACTGTATTTTCTCGACAGCCATGCAGAAATATGATTGGAGGATTAAAAAAGTATGATCTAATGACATTAAACTGGAAAGTACTTAGCAAGACCTGTTTAGATTCTTTTTTATGTTCCTGTGTCTTCAGAGAAAAGGGCATTCCTTTCCTTGGGTGTAGGAAGCACATCTCTGGAATGAAGGTTTTCTTCGGCGGAAGGTCAAGGCCCACTTCAGAGAAGGTGAAGATGATCGCCCTGCTTCTGCTATTTTCTCAAAGGCCAGTGTGCTGTATTTGTGGATAGTATGTCTTGAACTCAGTCAGTATCAACTTAGTAACAAAGTATAATTTTTAGTGCTTTTTCCAGAAGAAAGGGACCATGAAGGCAAAAATGGGGACCCACAAAAGTCATACTCTGGCCTTAGAGAAAGAGTTTAAGAGTTTCATAACCAATACACATGTGGGTTACAATGTGGTTCTTGGAACTGAGTATAGACGTGGCATTGCTGTGATCTAGAATGTCTTCTCCTTTGTGAGTGTGTCAAAATTTCCCATGACAATCTAGCTCTATGTTTGCCGTAACTGCTGGGGGAAAAGTCCTGGATCAAAACAACGTGCATGAATATAGCAGATTGTGAGACAGCATAGGGATGGGACTCCGCCCTCACCGGGATGGGGCCCCCACTCCATGCCTGCCAATTAGCAGACTTTGCACCACCATCAGTCTAGCACCATCCCCGCTGACCTTGCCACCTTGAAGAAACTAAGATAAGCAGCATCCACCCCAAATCTTACTCAAGGGAATTAATCCTACCACCTGCATGCACACAAGACCAGAAGAATGATCTTTGCCCCTTGCCTCATCATAATACCAAAATCCCTGCCCAGGGGAGGGCTTACCTGCTATTTTCTGCTCATGCAACAGAATGTTTATGTGTTAGCATGATTCCTTACCATGCCTGCACACCCTGCGCTCCACCCCACACAGGTAGTGAGGCTCACCTACCTCATGAATTATGCATGTCACCCTCCTCATGACCAAAATGCACTCCCCTCCATGGGGCCAGCCGAGAACTCTTGCTCCTGGGCTAGTTTCCTTGTGTTGGAGCACAAGCCCCCATAAAGCCTTGTCTGGGAAACTTGTTTGGCCTTGCGTCAATTGCTATTGCATGGGCGCCTAAGAACCCACGGTCAGTAACAATTCCTCTAGCTTGCTGTCCATGCTTGCATTTTTCCTTGCTTCTTCCCAGCAGCCTCTGACTTCTGAGAGGAGTCTAGCAGGTTCCAGGGAAGCCAGTTCCATACCTGGCTCCAGGGGTGGAGCACAGCCCTGTGTTCAGCGCATCAACCCTGCCCATGGTGAGCTTCTGTGGGTGGTCACCACTCCAGTCCAGCTCTAGTGAGTCTTGGAACTGCTGCCAGGAATTCTGGGTGCGAGCATCCTTTCCTAGATGGCTGGCTGTGCAAAGGGGAGTCTGTGTTCCTACCCAATTTGCTACTATGATCAAAGTCAAAGGAAATCTCAGAGAAACTGAACTGGAGCCATGATCAAACAGACCACACTTGAGTGCTACCATGAGATCTTTTGAGTTACACAAGCCTGTAATTTCCCTTTTCCTGTTAAGCCCATTTGGATTGGGTTTTCTGTTAGTTTCAACAACCTTACTGGAACTAAATGTATTTTTATTATCCCCACTTTATAAACTAGGATCAGAGGGGCTAAGTCACTTGCCCAAAGCCACAGAGCTAATTCGTGTAGAAGCCAGGATTTGGTCCCTGGCAGTGTGACTCAGAAATTATCCAGACTTATCTTAACATGTGCTTTGCATTGATATCAAAGGCTATGTTTTCAAAGATTTCATAAGTTTCATCTGCAATGTTCCAGGCATGGGCTACCCGATAAACGCCATAAGTATGAACAGATCTAAGCAGAGAAGAATTGATGCACATAAGAATTTTGTTGGCTGAGTGTGGTGGCTCATGCCTGTAATCCCAGCACTTTGGGAGGCCGAGGTGGGCGGATCACTTGAGCTCAAGAGTTCGAGACCAGCCTGGGCAACATGGTGAAACTAAACATGGTCTAGTAGAAATACAGTTTAGTAGAAACACGATCTTTACTAAAAATACAAAAAAATTAGCCGGGTGTGGTGGCGCATGCCTGTAGTCCCAGCTACTGGGGAGGCTGAGACAGAAGAATTGCTTGAACCTGGGAGGCGGAGGTTGCAGTGAGCCGAGATCATGCCGATGCACTCCAGCCTGGGTGACAGAGCGAGACTCCACCTCAAAAAAAGAAGAAAAAAAAGAGAGAATTTTCTCCTTCTCTGTATATGTCTCCTTTAAGAAGCTATCCCATTCTGGGAAAACACAGTTGGCACCACGTGAAAAGGCGCCTCCATCACCACATTCACAAAGAATGAGATCAGGAATTTAAAAGGTACCCTCACTGCCTCCCATTTGCCTCCCCCACCCTCGTCCGACCCCCTCTTCCCACCATGTGTGTCCTCTCCACCTTCCTTCAGTTTCACACAAGACCCAATTCTCTCCGCCCCCGGCATGGTTTGCCTCCTGGTTGTGTCTCCAGGTTTGCTCCTTGACTCAGCCCATTCCTGGACAACAGTGGGCTCCTTCCATGGCTTGACTTAGCTGCCTGGACCTTGCCTTCCAGGTCCTCTGAAGCAGCTCGCCCCACCCCTAGTCCCTCCTTCCAGGAATGAACTTGTGTAATATTCTCTTTGATCCTTTTGCAGTTACATGTCAGGATTGGGTTTTCACCCTTATGAGTGAGATGCAGGCCCTCTAACATTGTTACATGTCAGCGCATCACCCATCTGACATGAGAAAAAGAATTCTCCCTTGCTTCAAAACGCTTTTGCAAATTCTCATCTATGTGGAAAACAAACACCAAGAGCAAGTACAGATAATGAGTGTGGACAACCCATGTGAAAAGTTCGGGTGAGAAGGAGAAAGTAGAGATTGGGCTGTCCTTGGAGGGGATATGGCATGTAGGGGTAGATGTTGCTCACTGTACCCTGTGCCCATTCTCCCTCCTGCTACAGTAATAGAGCTTCTGTGTTTAGCTGGCATATTAAGCCATTCTTGCATAGCTATAAAGAAATACCTGAGACTGGGTAATTTATTAAAAATAAAAAAAGAGAGAGGTTTAATTGGTTCATTGATTTATAAGGAAAAGATCTCATGTGAACTAAAGTGTGAGCTCACTTATCACCAAGGAGATGATGCAAGTCACTCATGAGGGATCTGCCCCCATGATCCAAACACTTCCTACCAGGCCCCACCTCCAACACTGGGGATTACATTTCAACATGAGATTTGGGCATGGACAAATATCCAAACAATATTAACTGAGTACCATAATAATGGCTCTGACCCCCAGCCTTCCGTGCAGCAAAGCATGGCCATTTGGCTAAATTCTGGCCTGTTGGGAGGTGAGTGAAAGTTATACCCCACATGGAAGGGCTCTCCATCTCCCTGTCCCTCTTTCCCGATGCTGCTTGCAACAGTGCACGTTATTGTGAACTGTGCAGACAAGGCCACCCCTAGGAATGGTGGGGTGAGGACACTTAAGAAGCTGCGGTTCCTGCCACTAAGGTGCTGCTCTGCCAGCTTATGTGAGAAATAAGTAACTTTCATCTTGTTTAAGCTTTTTAAGAGGATTTGATTATTTGGGATCTTTATAGCAGTCAAATCTGCTTCCTAACTAATAGTGGTGGAAAAAAAGGATCTTCACTTTCTTTAGTGAATTTTGAAAATGGTCCGAAGTCAATTGGAAGAATCCAGGAAAAAGTGAGGTTGAAAACACAGAGTGATCTGGAGTGATGGTTGGTGCAAGCGTCCTGAGGAGGCAAGAGGGAAGAGGCGAAAGGGTGTGGGGGGGGGCGAAAGGGTGTGGGGGGGCGGGGCTGGCCTTCAGGGACTGCTCCACCTGGACAAGGGGAAGGGCAAAGTGGGAAGCTGGATTCAAGAGATTTGAGATTTGGTAGCAGGAAGTTGAGCAGTTCCTGCCTCATGCTTCTGATTTTCCAGCAAAGCAGGAGGCAAGGACCTCTATGGAGAAATCAGTCCAGAGCAGGAAGGTAAACCTCGCAGAACTTATGTAGAGGCTCACAGGCAGGCGCGTGGGCTGGGCAGCCCTTCCATGACTGTCTGCGCTTATGTCATCTAAGAGCACGAGAGCTAAAAACCAGACACTGTGCCGACTTAACTCTATGTCAAGTACTACACAAGGCTATCTCTGAATAGGATTTGAGAGTAAACATTTGTTCTATGATTTTGATCATTAGAAATAAGAACATATATGGGTGCGGCGGCGCACGCCTGTAGTCACAGCTACTGGAGAGGCTGAGGCGGGAACAGTGCTGGAGCCCAGAAGCTCTGGGCTGTGGTGCACTGTGACCATTAGGTGTCTACACTAAGTGAAGCAGGGGGCCACCAGGTTGCCTAAGGAGGAGTAAACCAGTCCAGGTCGGAAACTGAGCAGGTCAAAATTCCTGTGCTGATGACTAATGGGATTGCACCTGTGAATAGCTACTGTATTCTAGCCTGGGCAACATTGCAAGACCATGTGTCTAAAAAAAAAATTTTTTAATGAAAAAAATAAAGAATATAAAACAGGTTGGAGGCCTTATTCAATACATCTAATTTTTCAAAGTTTCTAGCTAAAATGTATTCATCATCTGCAGTTTTCAAATTATAACAGATCTTTTTTGTTTTTTTTAAAAAACTGGGAAAATTAGTACCCAAAGAAAAAGAGTGGTATTGGGGCTCAAAAACCAGTACCCCAAAATATGTCCATTTGTACATGTTGAACTGAGAAAGGAGCCTCAACATCTCTCTGACCTCCCTGTCCCGACCCATCTCTCCCAAAGCATGGGAGGAAGCTGTTCTCTGAAGCTCCCTTATCTGCCTAAAGTCTGCACCAACCAAAGAAGAAAACAATTGCCTGTAGCTACTTCCCTGAGTTTTCATTAACTGAATCAATATTATAGGAAAAAAGACTAGCGTCTGCCCACAAACCTAGATGAACTTTTGTCCCAAATCATTGTCCATTCTGTGGGCCCAACAAGCTCTGCCCCAAGCTATTGTATGTTCTTCAAGTCCACTGAATTCCCCTAAACATCATTTGCTACCCTCTAAAATCATCCACACTTCCCCATCTCCCTGGCCCCTGAGAAGGGTATATTCCTGTGAAGCAAGTTGGAGAAAAAAAAGAGGTAGAATATATAAGCCCCTACACCCCACTGGAGGGTTCGGTCTTCACCCTAAAGGCTCCCGTGTTCATGTAAACTCTAATAAAATAAATTTGTATGTTCTTTCTCCACTTAATCTGCCTTCTGTGAGTCGAATTTTCAGCAAACCTTCAGAGGGCAACAGGGGAGTTTTTTCCTTTGCCTCAACAGTGGCCATTTTCATTGTGAACCTGGCTTGGTCAGACACCATGCTGAGCTTTTTACATGGCTTAGCTCTCCATCCTATAAAATGGGCATTTTTATATTTATTTATAGAGTAGGAAGCTGAAGCCCAGAAACATTAAATAACTTGCCCCAAATCACACAGCTATTAAAGGGTCAAAATTTGAGCCAAGGAAGATCTGATTTCAAAATCTATGCTCTTTTTTTTTTTTTTTTCTCAGAGCCTTGCCCTGTCGCCCAGGCTAGAGTGCAGTGGCATGATCTTGGCTCACGGTAACCTCTGCCTCCAGGTTCAAGCAATTCTCCTTCCTCAGCCTCCTGAGTAGCTGGGACTACAGGTGCATACCACATGCCCAGGTAATTGTTTTATTTTTAGTAGAGACATGTTGGCCAGGCTGGTCTCGAACTCCAGACCTCGTGATCCGCCCGCCTCGGCCTCCCAAAGTGCTGGGATTACGGGCATGAACCACCTCACTCAGTGAAAATCTGTGCTCTTAACCACTGCCCACTGCCTTCTCTTAGTGCAGTGGCTATTCCAGCACCTGACAGGCCAATCTCAAAGTTTTGCTGCTCTTCTAGAAAGTTATGGGATCTTTACGGAAACAGAATTTCTGGTGGCCTGCCTGATATCTCAGGGAGGCCAGTTGGGAAATCAGGTTAGACACACCCTCGTCCCCTCCCCATCCCAATTTGTGCTACAATAAGTGCTGGCCTACAGCCCTGCACTTTCTTCACACCGCCCGGCACGTGGCACTACTGTGGGCTGGCAAAGACCTGCCTGCACCAGCAAGGGCCTCCACCTAAAGTGTGGGGCAGCTGTGTGGCGGCCTGCACAGAAACAGTCTCCAGCAGCAGCACCTTGTGGTGGCCTCTGAAACAATGGTCAGGGGAGCTGCTGGACTTCCCCATTCTCTCCATCAGGCCTGCAGGTGCCGTACTGACTTCCTGGAACCCAGTGCTTAGGCTTCTTAGAAAGTTTAAAGGGACATTTAGATGATCAGATTTCCTGCTAATAAAAGTAGGTGGGAGTTAGGGATAAAAATGAGAAACATGGCCTTATTTGTACATCATATTTGCATAGATTGCCACCCCAGGGACTGTCCCCAGAACAGGACCCAGAACATGGAGAGGTGTGTCAGGTAGCCAACTGTCCTGGGCTACCTGCAGTGTTGTCCCCCAGCACCTTTCCAGCTCCATTTACAGTGTCTGAGCAGGAGCTCAAAGGACAGCCCCACCGTAGGGGATCAGCCCTAGAAGCTGTCACTCCCTCTCTAGCGGGCGCAACTAGTTTCAAGGTAATAAAGCTGCAGTGAATGCAACTTGTCAGCTAGTTCCTCTCAAACTCTGACTTGGTTTGGTAAGTCTGTGGCTTGTTGTCATACCAGTGGCCGAAAAGGCCACTTCCCTGCCATCAGATTGTAGAGGCCACAGGGGCTCTTCTGAAACAGGAAGCAAGCGCTTTTCCAAGTGTTAATTTTATTTGCTGTACATTTTAGCAGATTAAGCACTTAGGGTTGGGATTTTAAAAATATTTCTTCTTTGGGCCAAGGAGTGTTTTAATAAAGCTAAGTTCTTTGTATAAAGCTGCTCCAAATCCCTGACTAATTAATTCCTAAAGAAACAGCACGTGGCTCACAATTACTGGCGGCCCCTCTTCATAAACAGGAACACCAGGGAGAGGGCCGGCAACTGCGCAGCAGCCCGGACCGTGACTGAACCAACCTACAGAGGTGGCTTTTTGTGACATTTTACGTGAAACTCCAGATTTCAGACTCTTTTTTTTTTTTTTTTTTGAAAGAAAGAAAAAGAGAGGAAAGAAAGTGAGAGTGAAAGAAAGAAAGAAAGAAAAAGAATGTATGAGAGAAAGAAAGAGGAAGAAAAAGAGGGAGAGAGAACAGGATTCTTGTTCTACTGCCCAGG
>CAUYLG010012987.1:0-64942 GCA_963573385.1 Cacajao melanocephalus | reverse complement strand
TAAGAATTTTATACTTTCTACTTTTTTGTTTTGTTTTGTTTTTGACACAAAACCTCATGCTGTCACCCAGGCTGGAATGCAGTGGTGTGATCTTGGCTCACTGCAACCTCTGCCTCCTGGGTTCAAGCAATTCTCCTGCCTCAACCTTCTGAGTAGCTGGGACCACAGGCTCTGGCCACCATGCCTGGCTAATTTTTTTTATTTTTCATAGAGACGGTGTTTCACCATGTTGGCCAGGCTGGTCTCGAACTCCTTGTCCCAAGTGATCCTCCTGCCTCGGCCTCCTAATGTGCTGGGACTATAGGTGGGAGCCACAGCACCTGGACACTTTTTACTCTTGTATTTAAGTCTGTAATCCACTTTGAGTTTTATTTTTTTATTCATGGTGTGAAGAAGGTGTTAACAGTGGAAGAGATCCCAGTTACTATGAGTTACCAGTGGCTTATGCATGCAGATTTGCATCAACTTTAGTCCTTGCTTCCTCAGAGGAAAGAATTAGACTGAGAGGAATAAAGTAGAAAAAGACACCAAGGCAAGTTTCAGAGCAGAAGTGGAAGTTTATTTAAAAAGGCTTTAGAACAAGAAAGGAAAATTCACTTGAAAGAGATTCAAGAGGGTGCTTGAAGGTCAAAGAGAAGAGAGCCTTTAACCTTGATTCTAGGGCCCTATAGGCTTACCTCTTTCCCATGATTCTCCCCTGAGGTTGAGCCTCCCCCATGCACAGTGCCTCCTTATCCTTGGGAATTGAGCACATGCAGTGTGTTTAGGAAGTTGTATTCACACCTATCTGAAGCTTTCTTTATTTTTCTTGTGGAGGGCACCTGGAAGGTCATACTTTGCCATTTTGTCTCTTAGTGTCCATGCCAAGGAAGTTTTTTCTCCCTGACATCTGGATTCAATTAACACTTTAATGTTAATAGCTGAGGATCATCAGTAAATGGTCCCTCCATGGCACCTGGGTGGTCTGCCAAATTATCATTTTTAGAGAGGCAGTGTGATAGTTGTCAAACCATCTCATGATAATTCTAGTGGATGGAGAGAAATCACTCTCCTGGACTGCTCATGCCTATCTTACTATTTGTAACAGAAAGGATTCCACTTATTTCTTTTGCAGGTGGTTATCCAGTTGCCTCAAATTTATTTGTGAAAAAGATTATTCTTTTCTCAATTTATGGCGTTCAGGGTGAAGAAGGAAGTCCCCATCTTCAATTGCTCTTCCGTGGACTTATCCTGACCCACAAACAGCTAGAACCTGTATAAGAAATCCTGAAGTCTTGTTTCTTTGGGGAAGAAAGCTCTCCAGCAAGAATCCTAGGGAGAGAGGTCCCTGTGTTCTTTCTTGTAACAATCTAGAGTGGAATTTCCTACTTACTGAGCTGGGAGAAGAGAGTGATAAAACTGACTTAATTCAATTCCAGAGACTCTGGGCCTTCTCAATAAATTTTCATAGATTTTCTTAAGTTGCTATTTCTTCATTTGCTCTTTGCTCATAGAACTATTTCCAGAGGCTTTTAATGTATGTGCACATGTGTGTTTAATAGTTTTCACCAGTTTCACTAAGGTGTGGGTCAATAGAAGTCCTCACATGGTTACGCAGAAAGTTGATCTTTCTCCTCTATTTCCAGAAGTGTTTTATGAGTATATTGAACAAGATGTTTCTAAAAATTTATAATGATTTAAATAACTTACAATGACAAAATACTGTCAATGAAAATCAAGACTGCAGATATCAACATTTATTACATAGCAAAACAATTAAAACAGGTGCTATTAAGGCAGATGTGTACAATTAACCAACAAAACACCAAAATCCAGAAAAATCCCCTATGTAATTTATGACAGAAGCACTGCTGAAATTCACAGGAAAAGAATAATAATTTCAATAAATAATGGTGTGTCTGTTGGGTACCCATATCCAAATAAATAAATAACTTGATTTCTATATTACACCATGCAGAAAATAAATTCCATTTGGACTACAAACCTAAACAAAAATTATAAAGCAGTAGTTTTTGGAATGTGCAGGCACTGTGGCTACCTGTAATTCAAGCACCTTGGAAGACTAAGGCGGGTGGATCATCTGAGGTTGGGAGTTTGAGACCAGCCTGACCAATATGGAAAAACCACATCTCTACTAAAAGTACAAAATTAGCCAGGCGTGGTGGCACCTGCCTGTAATCCCAGCTAGTCGGGAGACTGAGGCAGGAGAATCTCTTGAACCCAAGAGATGGAGGTTGCAGTGAGCTGAGATCAAGCCATTGCACTCCAGCCTGGGTAACAAGAGCAAAATTCCATCTCAAAAAAAAAAAAAAAGAATGTGCTAGCCAAATATAAAAATATATGGTTTGTATTGTATTAAATTTGACACAGTAAGGATTGGGCGACTTCTGTGTTTTTATGCTGACTTTTGAATTTGAAGTTTACCAATTCAGGAGTATTTGTCAGTATTCTTAAGGCTAAGTGTGATATTGTGAAATTGACCCATGCCCACTTTGCATGACAAGTGTCAAAGTTAGCAATGCTTAGATTACTATATCCGATTGGTGACTAATATGCACCTATTATGTATAACCTATTCATCATTTTTGCGCCACATTCTAGATCTACTCTGACTAAATTATACCATAATTTCTTAAAATAGTCAAAGATGAAGACAGATCAATTAAAGCATTTTTTAAATGTTTATATTAGAGAAGGCTATGTTGTTCTCCTAAGCCTTGCCTTTCACAATGCCACATAATAACAGGCAACTACTTTGTAAAAAAGATAAGTTCTGTTTTTCCACAACCTCATCAGCATCTATTGTTTCTTGACTTTTTAATGATCACCATTCTGAATGGCATGAAATGGTATCTCATTGTGGTTCTTATTTGCATTTCTCTAATTATCAGTGATGTTGAGCTTTTTTTTTATGTTTGTTGGCCACATAAAGGTCTTCTTTTGAGAAGCGTCTGTTTGTAATCTTTGTTCACTTTTTGATTGAGTTTTTTTTTTTCCTTGTAAATTTGTTTAATTCCTTGTAGAATCTGGATATTAGATATTTGTTAGATGGGTAGATTGCAAAAATTTTCTTTTGACACAAAAATCCCATTACTGGTTATACACTCAAAGGAAGATGAATTATTCTACTATAAAGACACAAGAACATGTGTGTTTACTGTAGCACTATTTGGAATAGCAAAGACTTGGAACCAACACAAATGCCCATCAACGATAGACTGAATAAAGAAACTGTGGTACATATACACTGTGCAGTCATAAAAAAGAAAGCAATCATGTCCCTTACAGGGACATGGATGAAGTTTGAAGCCATGATCCTCAGCAAACTAACACAGGAACAGAAAACCAACCACATGTTCTTACTCATAAGTGGGAGTTGGACAATGAGAAAACATGGACACAGGGCAGGGAAAGACACATATCGGGGATAGTAGGGGGGTGGGGGACAAGAGGAGGGAGAGCATTAGGACAAATAGCTAATGCACGTGGAGCCTAAAACCTAGGCGATGGGTTGATAGGTGCAGCAAACCACCATGGCACATGTATACCTATGTAACAAACCTGCACATTCTGCCCTTCTATCCCAGAAATTAAAGTAAAATTTTAGAAAATAATAATAACAAAATTTTTTAAAAAGATAAATTCTGTGTAGGCACCAATTATTCTGTCTATAATGATATCAAGAATTTTTCATTTGATTTAGAGTTTTTCTTTTCTACTGAATGTCAAATTGGTTTGAAATTGTATACTTGAAATTTCAGTTATCACAAATATATCAAATGTATAGTAAGCCTATATATCTTTTCAATTATATTTACTGTCTATAATTGATAGCAAATCTATTATTAAATTTATTATAGTAAATCTATTACAGTGAATATATAGTAAATAGTAAATCTATTTTTAAAAGATAATAGTAATTCTATATATCTTTTCTGGGTCAATTTCCAACAATACTGACATGACTGAAGTGAACAATGAACTTATACAGTTTAAACGATAGTGTCATTGTCACTTCATAATTCTACACATCTGATTGAACCATCTCCCACGTTACCTAGTTTAGAAAACTTTAGTTTATATTTATAACTATATTATTTTAAAAATTAAAATAAAAATTTTTAAATTGTATTTTCTTTTAAATTAAAATACAAAAGTTGAAATTAAAATGATTCTCTTTTGCACATCTATATTTACTATGTGCAATAGTAAAAATCATTAAATAATATTTACTATGTGCAATAATAAATATAATTGAAAGACATATAGATTATATATGATTGATTATACATATGTACTATACAGTAAATATAAATGAAAAGATGAAGAGAGGTTTAAGTTGTTCCAAACTAGGAAACAGTTCTACATATTTCACTTGTTTTTTATCCCAGAAATGTGTAATCACTTCTGAGTTCCAAACTGCTAACTATATACTACTTCATTCTCATATTACAACAGCAACACACTCATTCCACTGTTTTTAAGAATTACCATTTACCAAGAATGGAGGCACTATAGGTAAAAATAGAAAACTAGAAGGAGGAAATCTACTTAAAGATATAATATAGGTATGCCAACTATAGAAAATATTTTCATGTGGCATTCTACTGTAGATTATCCAACATTTTTTTTAAACAATTGTCATAATTTTCAGGTAAATGGCTAGTGGTTAAAAATCTGAGGGTACATATTAATTAGTTGGACTCGTATGACTTACAGCTATTTAAGGTGTGGGTTATCCCTCTGCCATCTCAGAAGCTATTATTGCTTTAAGGGCTGAAGCCTACACAGGCAGCCAAGAATGTGACAGAGACAGCAGGGGCCCACTCTAAGGCTGCTGAGTCCATCTGTCATAGCAAGGATATTAGCATTTACTTTAAAATCAAATTTCCATTCCAAAATGTAATTTCACCAACCACTAACTCTTGCAACATTATATATTTTTACTCAGTTGCTATTTCTGAAGCTACTAGTCATGACTAGCTCTGCATTAAAATTTGACTGAAGCTGCATGTATGTATTAAATCAGTGAGTACATTAAACTTTATGTTACTTAAGCAGATTGGGAAATATGATATTTTAGGGAATAGTGTTAATTGTCATGCATTTTCCAAATAATATGAATAATATAGTTTTCCATAAAAATTTACACTGGTAATTTTGAATTTTCAGAGAGAATATTTATCATATATTTTATGAGGCTTAAACATTATTAATAAGAATTTTATATTAAAATGACAGTAATTTTAAATTTATCAGAAATTAAAATCTAGTTAATTCTATTATTGAATGCATGTGAATTTGTGTATGTGTAATAGCATATGTGTATAGTACATGCATGCACATATGCATACATTAACACGAACACTAAATATATACTTACAGACATATATGTGGTGTAAATATGAGGAGACTTCAACAATTTCATAGAAAAATGAGATTAAAAGATTAAAAAACAATCTCTCAGCATAAATAAACGTGTGATTAAAAGGTAATGTTAAGAAAATGTTCGTGAAAAAAGGGATTAAAAGACAAAAATCAAAAAAAAAATTTCTCAACATAAAGCTCCATCAAGTTCAAAACACTTTTGCAGCAATGAAACCACCCATTTAGTCAATCCCTAAAGAACTGAGGGTCCTAGAAATTTAACCATGTAAATGCAATCTTCTTTACATTATCAACTGAAGAACAAGGGTTCCCTTTATGAAATTTTAAGATTAGGAAACAGAAAGAAGTCAGAAGTAGACAAATCAGGATGGTAAGGTAGATACCTAATGATATCCCACCAAAGATCTTGCACAATGGCTTTTGTTTGATGAGAGAAATGAGTAGGAGCATTGACATAGTGGAGAAGGACACTCTAGTGAATGTTTCTCAGCCATTTTTCTGCTAAGGTTTTGGTTAACTTTCTCAAAACACTCTCATAATAAGCATGTTATTATTGTTTGGCCCTCCAGAAAGGTCCAATGCCTTGAGCATCCCCACTAAATTGTTGCCAGGACTGTTGCTTTTGACCAGTCCATTTGTGCTTTGACTGGACCACTTCCACCATTTGGTAGCCATTGCTGTGATTGTGCTTTTTCTTTAGGATTGTACTGGTAAAGCCATGTTCCATCTCTCAATATAATTCTTTGAAGAAATGCTTCAGGATCTTGATCCCACTTCTTTAAATTTCATTGAAATTCAGCTCTTTTCTGCAGCTGATCTGGGTGCAATGGTTCTGACAGTCATTGAATAGAAAGTTGGCTTAACTTTAAATTTGCACTCAGAACTATATAAGATGAACAGATTAAAATGCCTATGGTGTTGGCTATTGTTTCTGGTATTAATAATCAGTTCTCTTCAATTAGGGAATGAACAAGATGAACTTTTCCTTACAAATTGATGTGGATGATTCGTCTCTGCAGGCTTCATTTTCAACATTGACTTGTCCTTTCTTAGAATGAATTATCCACTTGTAAACTGCTAATTTGGGAGGGAGGGACATTTTCCTCATAAAGCATTTCATAAAGTATCAATGGTTTTACCATTTCTTCCACCCAAGCTACACCATAAATTGATGTTTGTTCTTGCTTCAGTTTTAGCAGAATGTATATTGCTCTGAGAAGGATGCTTTTCAAACTGATGTCTTACCCTTCTTAGTGACTCAGACTAGATTTTGTTTATATATGTTTAACAAGGTGCGTAAGTTTATTTTGAAGCAAAATTTTTTTAAAAATTCATGAATAGTTTTTTCATAATATGCATTTTTATGATATTTTTAAGACCCTCGTGTGTGTGTGTGTGTGTGTGTGTGTGTGATCTACTATATATGTGGAAGGAGAAATGTATAAATACATGCACTAATATGAACTATATTCTTATGTACATATGCATCCCTATATACATGTGCATTATGTATGAAAGCTTTATTATCTACTGGGTGTTAAGTGACTGTGCTCTTAGCTATGCAAATGATTTCAATTGATGTTTGTTTTTCCTATCCCATATATTTACCATTCTGTAACTCATTCCAAAAAATAGGATAAAGGAAAAATAACTTAAAGTGTTCTTTGAATGAGATTACAGTTGATTTATGATTTAGAGGACCAAGCAGGCAAAGAAGATATATATTCAATCAATGCCTCTTAGTGGGTAATAGTTGATTTTCAGAATTTTTTCTTACCTTATCACAACACTGAAATGAAAAGTGATGCAATCATATGATAGAATATTTGTTCAATCTGACAGGTTAATTGTCTAAAAACAGAAAATTAATTCCTATTTCATCAAAGAAAAACAGTTTGTTGAAAATCCATTAGCTCTCACATATGGAAGAAAAGACTCACTGCTTTTCAAGTCATCAAATGCTTTTAGTAAAGGTCTAAAACAAGGTAATTAAAATGTCAACTAGCACTTTTATTAAGTATTTTTCTGGATTTAAAAAGAGAAATGTCATAGCATATCCTCTCTTCCAGATTTGCATACTCTTGGTCAAAAGCAAGCATGAACAGCCTCTGAAGAGCTGCATCTCTAACTGCAAGTATCCCCAGATACTTATGTGTATATGAGCATGCACGCACCCTCTCTTTTCTGACATTTGCTGAAGTGGAGGATCTGATTCCAAACGTTATTTTTGTATATGATGAATTTTAGAAAGTGTTAAAGGACAATGTATAGTTACCTATCTATTCATTAGCATGTCTTGCTTTATAAAATCCAGAGTTTTTTTCTATTATGACATACGTTGCATACTGAATCTTAGGTTGCATATATCTGACCTAGATATAAAGGTCTGTTCTTATGTTATTTTTATGTTGAGGCATAGTTAACATAAAGTAATATGCAACAATGTTCTTTTCAATGAGATTTATAATTATACCCACCATCTCTGCAGCAAATAGAAATGCTATTGTCAAGGTGGCCTGTATGAAAAGCTTAACTTAGCAAATTCTTCAATATACTTATAAAGTATGTTATAATAAATAAGATTTATGATGTTTTTCTGGTGACAATAACTAATTAATGCTAAATATATTTTTGAACTTCTACTATGTGCCAGAAAAACACTGGTAAAACAAATCTGAATAAACAGACTATTTTCTCAAACTATAAGTAAAGGTTGTACATAAATCCACATTTACACTTTTTTTATTTGCTACAAAAACACTTAGAAGAACTACCTGAGGCATAATGACTAACCAGAGAAGTTGATGCTTCTATCCAATATTGAGGGGTAGATCACATTTTGCTTGATAAAGATTTTTAAATCTCATGTTTCTGCAGGCTTCTATGGATTTTTTTCTATTAATTTGTTCAAATAATTAATCAGTGATTACTAGATGGATAATTGATTGGTATGACCAGGATTTACATAGAATGTGTTAAAGGAGTGACTGGTATGGAGGGTAAAAACTTTAACAAATCTAAATCATGAAGAGCCTTGAATACCATTCTGATTTCTTTAATTTTCTATTAGTTATTTCAGGTCACCAAAAGATATTTTTATGAAAATAACATGGTCCTTTTGATTATTTCAAAAGACCATTTTGAAAACAACAAAGAAACCCGGTTAATAGGAGATTAGATTGAATTTAGAAAGAAAGACCATTGTACAGTGTCTGAGAAAAAGAACTGTTGCTTAGAATGTAGTCATTAGCAACAATTTACGAACATTACTAAAATAATTGACATACATAATAAGAATAAATATAACTGCAAAAAATATGGGATCTCAGGCAAAACAAGTAAAATAGCTATCCTATGCTCAAAACAAGAGAATATTTATCTCTTCTCACAAATCTTATTTCACACTGATTCTCTCTCCTGGAAATGAAGAAGAATGGAAAAAAGAAGTACTGATAAATTTGCTATATTTTAAGTTTTACACACACACACACACACACACACACACACACACACACACATTTCCTTAACTTATTTTTTCTCCATTATCCTCATGCCTTATGTTGATTATGCTTTATATGATATAGTGATGTGTGAGTGTCTACAGTAACATAGAAATACTATGAAAAACAAAAATATGCATGTAATTGTTCATCATACTGGTATGAAGATATAAAAAATAAAAGAATACAAATGGAAAGGAAAGGATATAAACGTAGAGAAAGTAAAAATAAGTATACATTTGGAGGACAGTCAATTGTTGTGTCCTAACTCTGTGACAGACAGTGCAGCAATATAAATTATGACTGTTAATTTCACTTAGAAGGATAGAAAACAGTTATGAATGAGAAATACTTACTTATAGACAATTGAAAAACAAATACAATAAATGTGTACACATTATAAGATTATAAGTAATATTTTCACTTTTCATTTTTGATACTGTTTATATATGTGTGTTTAGATTTTTGTGTGTGAATTCACACATTTTATAATTCAATAATTTAAAAAATATTTATAGTGCCTCTAATATGCCTACTATCTCAAGGAAATATACTAGGTGTTATGGACAAGAACATAAATCAAATAGTTTCCCTTACCTCTAGGGTATTAGTAATAGAGATTTAGAAAAACTCAATTTATTTAAATAAATCTAAGAAATTTGAGTTGTACCAAATAGTAGGAAAACAGAGTGAAAAATAGAAATGAAAATAGGTAGTAGGCTTAGGCAGCTCAGTGGCTGTTGAGAATCTGCATAGCTCCATGGTTAGGACCCTAGGCCCAGGTGGCATGGGCTCATGAATAGGATCTTCTAATCCATGACTCGCACAGTTGCATGGAAAAAGCATGTTTTCCCAGGCTGGGCAGCGTGCTCACTTGATGCCTCCCTTTACTGGGGTAGGGATTCCCTTGCACAGTGTGGCTCTCAGGTGAGCTGCACATCCCCCTACTCTTCCCTCTTCTCTGTGGATTACTCCAGCCATCTGGTCAGTCCTGATGACAAAACCTGGATACTTCGGTTGCCAATGCAGGATTCACACATTGTTTTGATTCATATTTGTTGGAGCCCCCAATTGCTGCTGCTTCTAGGCAGCCATCTTGGCCCTACTCCCTGTTGCATTTGACCAAACAAGACCTGCTTAAATGTGAGGGGAAGGGACGTGGCATGCATTTGGTCATTCCTAAAAGTTGGTATAAAACCACAGTAACCTTTGCACCAATCTTATACTAAATTTTTTAATGAATGTTTGATTATCCAAGATCTTCTCTCAGTGCAAGTTTGTTGTACATGAGAACAAGCCAGTTGTAACTGTTGAAATGGAAAATGTAAAAAGTTTGAAAACTCAAAGCATACTTTGGAGAAAAACTATGTGCTAATGCAGAATAACTATTTGATCTTTTACCTAGAAAATAATTTCTATTACATTTGATCCATTATACATTGTGAAGGGTGTTTTTATTATTGACTCAAGCACTTATTGAAATGGTAAGTAATAAAGTCATAGTTACTACAGAAAAAATGATTAAATCTATAACAATACAAAAGCTAAAAGCAGAAAAATGTTGATTGAATTAAGTGATGTTTGCTAACAAAGTCTAGGACTGTTCTCAAATCTAATTTGGGTAGGAAGTACAGATGGAAGGAAAAGAAGAATTTATGACCATAAGAATTTTTTTTGAATTAAATGACAATAATTTTTTAACAAATAATTTAGAATATCCAGATAGGTAGTAAGATACATTAAAATAAAACTCAGGACTAGAAAAAGAAATTTTAGGTCCATGAGTATAGGTATTTTTTTGACAACCATAAGTTTCAGGTGACCAAACTGTCTATTATGAAATTTCTTGAAAATTAAACATTAGAAAAACATAAAGAACAAAATGAGAAGATTAGAAAAGATAAAGACCAAATTAGAATCAACTAAAGTGGTAGTCTCAACAAACAGTAACTGCAATAAGTAAGAATAGAAAGGTAGACAAATGTGTACAAGAGTTCAGTGTCCTAAGCACAGATCTATGGTAAAAATTATACAGTTTACATATTTCTAAGTAAGATTTCACATTTTATCCCTAATTTAAATTTCATTATCTTTTATAGGTTTATTTATCTAAATGAGGAAACAAACTTAAAATTTATGGAGAGAGAGAATATGGAGAGGATGGCCTAGATTAATTCCTCATGAATAAAGGAGTTGTAAAAGGGAATATGGTCCTAGTTAAAGCTGAGTTATAGGTTCTGTTTTATGATACAAAAGAAAATTTCAACAGAGATACGGGCACACTAGTTATTAACTCTACACTATTTGTGAAATGTTAAGAAAATATTATATACTCACATTTTCAAGGTGGAAGCAGGGGAAAGTTTTTAAAAATTCTGGTCAAACAGGAAGAAAATCAGGAAATTATTGGTCATATATATATAAATATATATATTCAAGAGCCTCCATAAATACGTGTGAATGATAATGACTATAAAATAAATAACAAAACAAACATATATGTCAGAAGTAAATGGCTAGATAAGTTATGGTTTAAGTATTCTGCAACTATTCTAAGTTTCCACATATGAGCTAATGGGGAAACTTGGCTTTCCTATACTTTACTTTGTTTTTCTTTTCTAATTATATGAATTCAACAAGCTAAGCCAATTGGCTCAGACACTTTTCATAGAAGAATTTGATGATTCATAGACTGCTATTGAAACCTTCCCAGAACTCTGATGTTTCCACAGAGTTGGATGAATGTGTACCAGAAAATAAAATTCCAGCAAATCCACTCATTTTTGTCAAAGACAAATATAAACTTCTCAATCCCATCAATATAAAACTATTCATAAAAGGCATTTAAAAATTCAGCCCTGAAACCCAATAAATGAACTTCTGTTTATGATCTTCAATTTCAAGAGGACTTAATCTGACCAGCATTATGCATATTAACAATATGAGTTTTTAGTACTGACTGTGATATTTTAAACAAGGTTCATTGCCAGCTCTTCTCCTTCTTTCACCATTGCCCTTCCAATATGTCATATAATCAATAAAATCTCTCTCCAATGTGGCCATGTCTCCCCAACCATTGCCCATCTAGTTTTTCCTTCACACTCCCACAGACATATGTTTCTCCCCTACATTTCTTTGTTCTTTGTTAAGACTATCACCTCACCCTAAGTTCTCAATCTCTCTTCATTTATAATCTCTTCTTCATTTTGTCTTCTCTACTTTCAAAAAAGAAACTTTTTCTCTTTTAAATTTGAATAAATTTATCCTGTCTTATCTTTTCTCAAAAATTTTAATTAGCTCCCATCAGATGTAACTTAAATGCAATGTCATAACCTCCTTTTTTCCTTCTCTGTTCAACCATTACAACTCTTCACTCTGTACACTCAGCCACATAGTGTTTGTATGTGAGGAGATGGCCTTTGAGTCTGTTAGAGATCTGGAGGTGGAGGTATGATCTAAGAGGCATTGGTTCTGACTTCTTTAACATATCTTCCCATCCTCTGGTTCACAAAGAGGTTGCTTTGATAAGCCAGTAGATGCTCATGACTTAGAGAAAGCTAAAGGAGGCATTGTTGGTTCATTCCAGTGATGGCCAAATTACCCGGAGTTTAAATGGGCAAGTTACAACAAGAAATTAGCTTCCTTCTGAATTCTAGCATAAAAGTGTTGTGTACAGCATGGAAAATTGTACTAAAAACAACTCAAGAAAGTGTCTCACAAATGTATTCCGCATTATCCTCTGTTCTGTATGCCAGCCTACATTCCATGTATTCTGTACCCTGTCCTAATAAATCTGAAACTTTGTAAGTGGTGTGTATGTGTATGGAAGCAGTGGAGGGATTTTGGAGGGTCATTTAAATCTATAGAACTCTAATAAATTTTTAGCCCTTTACCCTCTTGTGCATTATTTTTTATGCTTACGATTGCTCCAACTAATACTTTTATAATTTTATAAAGCCTAAATGATATTTTTTCCACTAGAAATACATTCCTGACCAGTAATATCTCCCTCATATATCACTTTATCTATCTAAGCTATATGATACAGTTTGGCTATGTCCTCACTTAAATCTCAACTTGAATTATATCTCCCAGAATTCCCATATGTTGTGGGAGGGACCCAGGGAGAGGTAATTGAATCATGGGGGCTGGTCTTTCCCATACTATTTTCATGATAGTGAATAAATCTTACAGGATCTGATGGGTTTATTAGGTGTTTCTGCCTTATGTTTTCCCATACCACTGCCATGTACAAAGTGCCTTTTGCCTCCTGCCATAATTCTGAGACCTCTCCAGCCACATGGAACTGTTAGTTCAATTATACCTCTTTTTTTCCCCCAGTTTCAGGTATGTCTTTATTAGCAGTATTAAAATGTCCTAATACAGTAAATTGGTACCAGTAGAGTGGAACGTTGCTGAAAAGATACCCAAAAATGTGGAAGTGACTTTGGAACTGGGTAACAGTTAGAAATTGGAACAATTCAGAGGGCTCAGAAGAAGACAGGAAAATATGGGAAAGTTTGGAATCTCTTCAAGACTTGCTGAATGGCTTTGACAAAAATGTAGATAGTGATATGAAAAATAAGGTCCAGGCTGAGGTAGTCTCAGATGGAGATGAGGAACTTTTTGGGAACTGAAGTAAAGGTGACTCTTGCTATGTTTTAGCAAAGAGACTGGGCATTTTGCCCCTGCCCTACAGATTTGTGGAACTTTGAACTTGAGAGAGATGATCTGGGATATCTGGTGGGAGAAATTTCTAAGCAGCAAAGCATTCAAGAGGTGACTTGGGTGCTGTTAAAGGCATTTGGTTTTATAGGGGAAGTAGAGACTAAAGCTTTGGAGAATTTGCAGCCTGACAATGCGATTGAAAAGAAAAACCCATTTTATGGGGAGAAATTCAAGCTGGATACAGAAATTGACATAAGTAGCAAGGAGGATAATGTTAATCCCCAAGACCATTAGGAAAATGTCTCTAGGCCATGTCAGAGAACTTCCCATCAGTCTCTCCCATCATAGGCCTGGAGGACCAAAAGGAAAACTGGTTTTGTTGGCTGGGCCCAGGGTCCTCATGCTGTGTGCAGCCTAGGGACTTGGTGCCTTGTGTCCCAGCTGCTTCAGCCGTGGCTGAAAGGGGCCAATGTGTAGCTTGGGCTGTGGCTACAGAGTGTGGAAGCCCTAAGCCCTGGCAGCTTGCATGTGGTGTTGAGCATGTGAATTCACAGAAGTCAATAATTGAGGTTTGGAAACCTCTGACTAGATTTCAGAAGATGTATGTAAATGCCTGGATGCCTAGTCAAAAGTTTGCTGCAGGGGCAGGGTCCTCATGGAGAACCTCTGCTAGGGCAGTGTGTTAAGGGAAATGTGGGGTCAGATCTCCCACACAGAGTCCTTACTGGGGAGAAGAGGGCCACCATCCTCCAGACCTTAGAATGGTAGATCCACCAACAGGTTGCTCTGTGCACCTGGAAAGCCACAGACACTCAATGCCGGCCTGTGAAAGCAGCCAGGAGAGAGGCTATACCCTGCAAAGTCATAGGCAGGTGCTGCCAGAGGTCATGTGAACCCACCTCTTGCATCAGCATGACCTTGATGTGAGACCTAGAGTCAAAAGAGATCATTTTGGAGTTTTAATATTTGACTGCCCAGCTGAATTTTGAACTTGCATGGGCCCTGTAACCACTTTGTTTTGGCCAGTTTCTCTCTCCCGTTTGAAATGGGTGTATTTACCCAATACTTGTACCCTCATTGTATCTAGGAAGTAACTAGCTTGCTTTTGACTTTACAGGCTCATAGGTGGAAGGACTTGCCTTGTCTCAGATGAGACTTTGGATTGTGGACTTTTGGATTAATGCTGACATTAGTTAAGACTTTGGGGAACTGTTGGAAAGGCATGATTGGTTTTGAAATGTGAGGACATGAGATTTGGAGGGGCAGGGGACTAATGATGCGGTTTGGCTGTGTCCCACCAAATCTCACTTGAATTATATCTCCCAGAATTCCCACATGTTGTGGGAGGGACCCAGGGGGAAGTGGTTGAATCATGGGGGCCAGTCGTTCCTGTGCTCTTCTCTGCTTTTGCTTCTTTCTCATTTTTTTCTTGCCTCCACCATGTAAGAAGTACCTTTCACCTCCCTCCATGATTCTGAGGTCTCCCCAGCCATATGGAACTGAAAGTCCAATTAAACCTCTTTTTGTTCCCAGTTTTGGATATGTCTTTACCTGCAGCATGAAAATGAAACAATTCACTGTATTAATGTCTGCATCTACATGACCAATATCTCACTCACATAGTTATACCTACATCTATAGCCATATCTATATCTTTATCTACATCTAATCAATGTCTATGTGTGTTTATATATATATTTCTATGCCTGTGTCTACATTAATATCTATATTCATATCCATACTGAATTCCTCACCATCTCTGTAGACTCCTGTGTTCCTTACCCTAAACCCACACTGCACCTTACACATTGATATTTTATTGCACTCATAAGAGTAATAAAACTAATATTTATTGGTACTGTATACTAGACAGCACTATCATTATAAAAAAGTAACCACTTAATGACTGCTAATAATTATATTAAAATGTCCAAAATTCAAGATGAAATTACCTACAGGCACATAAAAAGAGTTAAAAAATTCTGAGGTTCTGACATACAGTCACAATTATAAATGAGGATATCAATAACATAAATCAATAAGTATTGGTTCCCAGAATTTGACACATTTACTGTATTAAAAACAGTTTTTATTCTTCAAAAGTAATTATGTTACTAAGCATACAAATTTATTATTTCTTTTATTGATTTAGAGGTACAAGTACAGTTTTGTTACACAGATATATTGCACAGTGGTGACATCTGGGCTTCTAGTGTAACCATTTTCTGGACAGTGAATCTTTTACCCATTAGGTCATTTCTCATTCCTGACCCTCCTCTCACATTCCCACATTTCTGCATCTCCAATATCTATTATTCCACTCTCTGTGTACACAGTACTTAGCTCCCACTCTGTGTCCATATGTACACACTATTTAGCTCCCACTTTCAAGTGAGAACATGCAGTACTTTACTTTGTGTTCCTGAATTATTGCACTCAAGAAAGTGGCTTCTGGTCTCATCCATGTTGCTTAAGGCATGATTTCACCCTTTTTTGGCTGAGTAGCATTCCATGGCATGAATATATATATATATATACATATATGTATATATACACACACACATATATATATACACACACATATATGTATATATATACACACATATATATATACGTATATGTATATATATACACACATATATATACATATGTGTATATATATATACACATATATATATATATGGCAACTATTTTCATTGTCCTTCTGCTTATAGTAAATTTAGTGGTCCTCTACTGATTTAAAAAGTAGTTTATGTAATTATTAAAATATGGGTTGTTCCATGAAACAGTGCATTGAATATAACACATTTATGTATGTACATACATGCATAAATATTTACACAAAAATATATTCATTATAAAGCAGGATTTCTTAAAAATAGGCAGCACATTTGTTTATATTCAAAAGGTTATTTTTTAAAGCAAGGTATGACTTGGAGTGAGATAGTTGCAACACCTGAGGTATCTTTTGACAGACTGACTTTAATTATTGTGATTAATAACTTATCTACATAGAGAGAGCCTCCAATCCCCTTATCATATTTTATTTAACAATCTCTAAAGTCAAGCCTTACTCAAATCCATATATAGAAGGGAAATTTTGAAGAATGTTGAACTAAAATATCTCACTTTTGAATATGTTCTTTTCTAGAAACATTTATGCCATTAACCAGCTCCAGCGCTTTTGGCTGCAGCTCCTGCTGATTTTGCTACAGCAAAGAAGCTACTACTGATGTTCTGGAATCATTCTAGTCATATTTTATACTTTGAAAATATGGCACTCAGCACTAATTTTATTCTGGAAATGGAAAATGGTGTCTGTTAATTCCAGAATTGAATGATGGTATTTTGTTAGTGAAGAGCACATCTTTTTTAGTATTTCCTTATTTAGAATAAATGTTGCAACAATTATATTTTAAAACTTTACTATAGTATACAATCTAGTTAAGCCCTTATTATATACACATGCCATTATATTTCTACATAGCATACACTTTGAATACCTTTTTCGAAGTTAATAGAAAGCTTACCATTGTTGTTAATTTGGAATTACTTTTAAGTGTTTTATACAAACCAACAGTTTCTTTGGACATCTTAATATAATGAAACACACATCATATTTACAAAGTATACAAAGAGTATATTGAAGTAATTCCAGTAGAAGTTTTCAATAACTTTAAGCTTCTTCAAAGTATGTTTTCATGCTTTGTGTTATTTGAAATAAATGACAAGCTTGAAAATTGAGAAAAGCTGAAATAATTATTAGACATAGATCTTTTTCTATAAAATGAGATATAATTCATTAAAGAAAGAAATATTGTAGGCACACCTAGTCTATTTATTCCTTTGAGTCCATATATTGAAGGAATGTTACATCTTATTCTTCTTTGAAAACTTCCTTACTACCTTTGTTATGTTCCATGTTTATATTTCTTACATCTCTCATAATATGTTTTTAAAAACTTTTCTTTCTATATTACTGTCTTTTTCTACTTCACTTTTTGAAATTCTTTTCTATAGTGACTTCTTCTATTTGTTTTATTTCTCTCATATTTGTCCAAGGAATTTTTTATAATAATTCTCTCTCTCTTTACACACATATATATGAAAATTACTTGTGTGTGTGTGTATATATATATATCCATATATATATATATATATCCATATATATATATACACACACACACACACATATATATATAACTGAAAAACTAAAATATACATATTAACTGCTTTGAAAGGTATATGAATATATTCTTAACAACTTTTGATATAGTTGAAAAAAGATATTATAAGGAATAATTTTTTTTAATCTCTGCACTGTTTTCTATAATTTTTTGACTTCTTCTCCAAGCTGCTTCAATTTAGAGGCATTTTTTTTCTTTTACATTCAAACAGTGAGAGATATTTCTGGTGACTTCTATTAAGTGAGATTTTCTCACTCTCATTGACCAAAGTTGGCCACTGGCCCATAGCTGAAAAAATAATTATGGCCAGGGAATTGAAGAATTTATTTTTTTCTATCAATAGGGAACCACCAATGAAGGCCTGAAAGAGCTCAGCATCAACCCCTACCTGTTCCAAACATATACTCTAAATTCTACATAATGGAAAAGGGTTAATTTCCCCAAAAGGAAACTATATTTTGGTGGAAATAATTGCAGAGAAAAGACTCAATTAATGTCCTTATTAAGAGCTTTTAGCTTAATTCATAAATTTTTTTTCTTCTACTGTACTATTTATATATATTCTCAAACTTCCAACATGGTTCTTTAGTTCCTAATGGAAAAACTGGCTTGCTTTGCTCCCAAACATTTGTTTAAAAGATGTTTAACATTCTATAGTTTACAATGTTATTCATAAAATTATGAACTAAAAATGCCAAGGTGCTTACACAAAAGATCAGTCCATTCAAACTTGATTATATAAATTTAAATACTCTTAATAATATGGAAATAGCCCACACAACTATAAATTAATTTGTGTTCACAAGAAAATTCTATGAAGACAGACACTTTTAAAAGAATAGGTGGAAAATATTAGAGTAATATCCTATCTAAACACATATACAAATATAAAACAGAAATATAAATCTATCAAAATGCATTTATAAATATGTTATGTATATTCAGTTTAATTAATAAACGTTCATCTTTTTTTTTAAATAACATTTTTTTTAGTTATTCTGCCTTTTAGTTCAAAAACTTCCATTTTTAATTCTCACCTGTAAATCATGGGATAAACTACTTTTAGATATAAGTCTTCTAGTTTTTAGGGTTGATCTACTTCCAAAGAAGATTGTTGTTCAAATGTTATAACTAATCATAGCCTGATAAAATATATGAGCACTTAATACAAAGTGAAAATCTAAGGAGCTTCCAGACAAAATAAATAATTATCTATAAATTTAATGCATGTTTGTGAGTTCCAGTGTCTTCAATATTAGAAGACAGAAGACAATGGAATAGCAGCTACAGATTATTAATATTAAAGAACTACAAGTCAGTCTTGTATCCTCGTTAGTAAATGGCATCATTATCCACAGTTTTGAGTCCCCAGCCTTGGAGGTATTATTGAATTCTCTTTTTTCCTTATCACCCATATCTAAACTATACATTCATTCAACAAACATTTATAAACTGAATATTTTCTACTTCTATGGAGCTTATGCATTTTTTGTGTGTAAATTTTCATTACTCTAAAACTAAAATTATAATTCAATTCCTATCCACAGCTACCATTCCAACTATGTCACAATTCTCTTTGGCTTGGGTAAGAGCAGTAGCCTATTTCATTGGCATTTTATTCTTTCACTATTAAAAAAATTATCTGTGCCATTTCTGGATCATGATACTCAACTGCTCAAAGTATTTTGGTAACTTTCTGTTTTACTTATGATCTGAACTCCTTATTTTACTCTTCAACGTCCTTTGTAATCTCTCCTCTTACCTTTCCAAAAACACTTTCAAACTACCTCTCTCAACTTTAGTCACTGACCTGAAACTTCACAGGCCCTTGCATTTCTAGAACATTGCAAAATTTTATTTTTCTGCCTTGACATTAGCATTGGCAGTTCCCTGTGTCTGGATGCCTTGTTATATGGCTTGTTCTTTCCTGCATTTCACATCTAAGCTGAAACATTGATTATTCAGTGAATACTCCCTGACCTATTACCAGACCTATTATCCTCTCATATGTACTTTTTTCTTAGCACTTAGCATTAAACTTAATTTTTAAAATAATACATGTATTTGTTGATTGTTTCCCCATCACTATCTCTCACCATATATATTATAATATACATTCTATAAGATTAGAAACTTCATTTTCTTGTTCCTTGAGGCATATCTAACCTAGAAAAATGTCTTACACAGCATTATTGGAAGAATGAATACAATTTTCATTTAGGATTGAATATTAAACTGATTCCATTTAGAAGTTTGGAGTCACAAGGCTAATTTCAAGAGTAACTTGAAATGTACTATTTCCTTTTCAATGTCAACTGAAGAAAAAAAAATTCTAAAAGAATCTGACCTCATAAACTTAAGAGTATTAGGTATTTTTTAAACACTTGAGACTTGTTAGTTCATATTCTTTTTCACATAACGACTCTGTCTCTGAATTTTCTTGTAATTCAATCTCTCTTGAGGTCACTAGAGGGCTTCAATCTAGGATATTATACTAACCTCAACAAAAATCCCATAATTTCATGTGAAAAAATCTAACCACGTAATAAAGTATTTAGATAGAAAGAAACAAGCTTGAACTTAATTTTAGATGATCTTATTTATCCGGTCTCAGGGAAGCAGCCATTTTTTATGCGTTAAAGATAAAATGAATGTTAAAGCTACCACTTGCATAGGAAAGTTGATGAAGTTGATAGCTTTTATTTTCAACTCACATTACCTGTCATTCACTAGTCATATATGATTTTAAGATGGTAACTTTTGTGATAGTGTACCTAATGTTTAAAACGTTGCAACTGTATGTTTCACAAATGCTAGCAAAAAGTAAAGATTAAATAAGTAAATGGGGAAATGAGAAAAGAGACCTAATTTCAGAGGGGTTCAGAAAACTGAGCGCACAATAAGGACTAAATAGTTTGCAAAACCATGTTGCCAAATGCATATAGATAATGTTTTTCTTCTCACTGATTTTGATGGGCAAAATGACTTGGCAAATAATTCAAATTCTAATCAATTCTGTGTAATCATAGAAAAACATGTATCTTAAAATATGTAAATACTGAGCAACATAGGAAGACTCTGTCTCTATGAAAAAAAAATATCTAGACATGATAGCACATGCCTCTGTGCGTGTGTGTGTTTGTATACACATACATATAGAATAAACAAACGTAGAAATTCATCGTTTTTCTTTCTTTTACATTTGCCATGTCATTTTTTGAGAATAGAATACAACCAAGATAGAATCTGGCTTAAATTAAATTAAATAAACTTCTATTATAAAATGAAATTCAGAAATAACATAAAATACTTATAATTGCATTTGCCTGTATGTTTAGGTGGGTGTTCATATGATTTCTTGACTGTTACATAAAGAAAAATAAAAGAAGAGCAATTTAAAATAAAATCATAGTGTTAGAAGAAACAAAAATATATAATTTTATTCTTAATAAAGAATTATAGTGAATGTGATATAGTTATAAATGCAGACTGATGCAAGTACAGTGTATTTCTAAATTGATTTTCACATGCAGTTTCTTATGAACACTTTTTGTAATGACTCCCAGTAACAGCAACAAAAAGTGCTATATTTCTTAGTTTTATTCTTAGAAATTTTAATGAATTTTAAAATCTTTCAAACATAACTTGTGTTAATTTCTAAGATAAAGTTATATTTTAGATATATGTCACTATTATGAAATATTTCACTTTAATGACTGACATTAGGATAACTCAAAGTCTTATTGGACATTCAATTCTAATCTTTACTTTTTTATATTGTTCTATTATTTGTAGGATGTCTGACATGTTTGTCCCTTTGCCAGTAAGTTTGCCTATTCTTATAATGATAACCAAAACCAAACATTGTAACACCATTGTTGGCAAATTATGGCCTGCTGTGCCAAATCTAACCTATAAACTACTTTTTTTGTGGCCCATGAACTAAGAATGGTTTTTACATTTGTAAAGAGTTGAAAAAAAGAAAACAAAAGAAGGGAAAAGAATAAACAAATAAATAAAAAAGACTTTGCAAAAGAGATACAGAAAATTATATTTGTTGACCTCACACTTAAATGTATGTTCCATAGTAGTATATACTTTATCCATCTTGTTCACCAGTAGAGGGTTAGAAATGCTCCCAAAACATAAAAGGTGCATAATAAATATTTGCATAAAGGGAGAAAAAGATGAACTATCATTAGAGTCAAACTGTAAAATATTAACATTGAAAGGAAGTTGGGGATCAAATTAAAGATGGCCAACAGGATCAGAATGATTAATTTATCAAATGACCTTGGGACCTAAATGCTGTTACCAATTATAGTTTTCAGTAACCTGTCTACTGAATTGCATATATAAGGCTGCATATAAAATTGGCCACATCTTTTTTTTTAATTATGCTTTAAGTTCTGGGGTACAAGCAGATCATGGATTGTAACATAGTTATACACATCCCATGGTGGTTTGTTGAATCCATCCCCCTATCATCCACATTAGGTATAATCTCTTAATGTCATGCCTCCCCAATCCTCCCAACCCCTGCTATCCTTCCCCTAGCCCCCCAAACCTCAACAGACCCCAGTGTGTGATGCTCCCCTCTCCGTGTCCATGTGTTCTCATTGTTCAACACCCACTTATGAGTGAGAACATGCCATATTTGGTTTTCTGTTCTTGTGTCAGTTTGCTGAGGATGATGGTTTCCAGCTTCATCCATGTCCCTGCAAAGGACATGCACTCATCATTTTTCATGGCTGCATAGTGTTCCATGGTGTATATGTTCCATATTTTTTTAACCCAGTATATCTTTGATATGCATTTGGGTTGGTTCCAAGTTTTTGCTATTGTAAACGGTGCCACAATGAACATACATGTGCATGTGCCTTTATAATAGAATGTTTTATAATCTTTTGGGTATATACCCCATAATGAGATTGCTGGGTCAAATGGTATTTCTATTTATAGATCCTTGAGGAATTGCCACACTGTCTTCCACAATGATTAAACTAATTTACACTCCTACCAACAGTGTAAAAGCATTCCTATTTCTCCACATATCCTTCATCATCTGTTATCTCCAGATTTTTTAATGATTGCCATTCTAACTGGCTGAGATGGTATTTCAATGTAGTTTTAATTTGCATTTCTCTAATGACCAGTGATGATGAGCTTTTTTTCTTATGTTTGTTGGCTGCATAAATGTCTTCTTTTGAAAAGTGTCAGTTCATATTCTTTGCACACTTTTTGACGGGGTTATTTGTTTTCTTCTTGTAAATTTAAGTTCTTTGTAGATTTTGGATATTAGCTCTTTGTCAGATGGGTAGATGGCAAAATTTTTTTCCAATTCTGTTGGTTGCCAGGTCACTCTAAGGATTGTTTCTTTTGCTGTGCAGAAGCTTTTAAGTTTAATTAAATCTATTTTTCTATTTTGGCTTTTGTTGATGTTGCTTTTGGTGTTTTAGTCATGAAGTCCTTGCCTATGCCTATGTCTTAAATGGTATTGCCTAAGTTTTCTTCTAGGGTTTTTATGGTGTTAGGTCTCATGTTTAAATCTTTAATCTCTCTGGAGTTAATTTTTGTATAAGATGTTAGGAAGGGAACCAGTTTCAGCTTTCTGCATATGGCTGGCCAGTTTTCCCAGAACCCTTTATTAAATAGGGAATCCTTTCTCCATTGCTTGTTTTTGTCATGTTTGTCAAAGATCAGGTGATTGTAGATGTGTGGAATTACTTCCAAGGGCTCTGTTCTGTTCCATGGGTCATTATCTCTGTTTTGGTACTAGTACCATGATATTTTGATTGCTGTAGCCTTGTAGTATAGTTTGAAGTCAGGTAGCATGATGCCTCCAGCATTTTTTTTTTTTGTTTTTTGTTTTCTTTTCTGCTTAGGATTGTCTTGGCTATGCGGGCTTTTTTGGTTTCATATGAAGTTTAAGGTGTTTTTTTTTCCAGTTCTGTGAAGAAGGTCAATGGTAGCTTGATGGGGATAGCATTGAATCTACAAATTACTTTGAACATTATGGCCATTTTCACAATATTGATTCTTCCTAACTATGAGCATGGAGTGTTTTTCTGTCTGTTTGTGTCTTCTCTTATTTCCTTGTGGAGTGGTTTGTAGTTCTTCTTGAAGAGGTCCTTCACATCCCTTGTTAGTTTTATTCCTAGGTATTTTATTCTCTTTGTAGCAATTGTGAATGGGAATTCACTCATGATTTGGCTCTCTGTTAGTCTGTTATTGGTGTATGGGAATGCTTGTGCTTTTGCACATTGATTTTATATCCTGAGGCTTTGCTGAAGTTGCTTATCATCTTAAGGAGATTTTGGGCTAAGACGATGGGGTCTTCTAAATATACAATCATGTCATCTGTAAGTAGAGACAATTTGACTTACTCTTTTCCTAATTGAGTACCCTTTATTTCTTTGTCTTGCCTGATTGCTCTGGCTAAAACTGCCAATAATATGTTGACTAGGACTGGTGAAACAGGGTACCCTTGTCTTGTGCCAGTTTTCAAAGGGAATGCTTCCAGTTTTTGACCATTCAGTATGATATTAGCAGTGGGTTTGTCATAAATAGCTATTATTATTTTGAGATACATTCCATTGATACCTAGTTTATTGAGAGTTTTTAGCATAAAGGGCTGTTGAATGTTGTGGAAGGCCTCCTTTGCATCTATTGAAATAATCATGTGGTTTTGTCTTTGGTACTATTTATGTGATGGTTTACGTTTATAGATTTGCGTGTGTTAAACCAGCTTTGCACTCACAAAGGGAAGCCCATCAGACTCATAGCAGATCACTCAGCAGAAACATAACAAGCCAGAAGAGTGTGGTGGGGGGCGGTGGGGGTGTATTCAGTATCATTAAAGAAAACTATTTTCAACCCAGAATTTCATATCCAGCCAAACTAAGCTTCATAAATGAAGGAGAAATAAAATCCTTTATGGACAAGTAGTTGCTGAGAGATATCATCACCACCAGGCCTGCCTTACAGTAGCTCCTGAAAGAAGCACTAAACATGGAAAAGAGCAGCCAGTACCAGCCACTGTAAAAAATACCAAATTGTAAAGACCATTGACAAAATGAAGAGACTGTATCAAGAGACTGTATTAAGAGACTGTATTAAGAGACTGCATCAAGAGACTGTATTAAGAGACTGCATCAAGAGACTGTATTAAGAGATATACCTAATAGGCAAAACAACCAGCTAGCATCAAAATGGCAGAATCAAATTCACACATAACAATATTAACCTTAAATGTAAATGACCAAATGCCCCAAGCAAAAGACACAAACTGGCAAATTGGATAAAGAGTCAAGACCCTTCAGTATGCTGTATTCTGGAGACCCATCTCATGTGCAAAGACACACATAGGCTCAAAACAAATGGATGTAGGAAGATTTATCAAGCAAATAGAGAGAAAAAAAAAAAAGCAGGGGCTTGCAATCCTGGTCTCTGATAAAACAGACTTTAAATGAACAAAGATCAAAAGAGACAAAGGACTTTACATAATGGTAAAGGGATCAATGCAACAAGAAGAGCTAATGATCCTAAATATGTATGCACCCAATACAGGAGCACCCAGTAACATAAAGCAAATTCTTAATGACCTACAAAGAGACTTAGAGTCCCACACAACAACAGTGGGAGACTTTAACACTCCACTGTCAATATTAGTCAGATCAACAAGACAGAAAATTAGCAACAATATCCAGGACTTGAACTCAGATCTGTACCAAGCAGACCTAATAGACATCTACAGAACACTTCACCACAAATCCACAGAATATATATTCTCAGCACCACAGCTCACTCTAAAATTGATCACATAATTGGAAGTAAATCACTCCTCAGTAAATGCAAAAGAATGGAAATCATAATGAACAGTGTCTCAGACCACAGTGCAATCAAGTTAGAACTCAGGATTAAGACATTTACTCAAAACCACATAGCTACATAGAAACTGAACAACCTGCTCCTAAATGACTACTGGATAAACAATAAAATGAAGGCAGAAGTAAAGATGTTCTTTGCAACCAATGAGAATGAAGATACAATGTACCAGAATCTCTGGGACACATTTAAAGCATTGTCTAGACGGAAATTTATAGCAATAAATGCCCATGTAAGAAGCGAGGAAATATCTAAAATAGACACCCTAACGCCACAATTAGAAGAACTAGAGGAGCAAGATCAAACAAATTCAAAAGCAAGCAGAAGACAAGAAATAACTAAGATCAAAGCAGAACTGAAGGAGACAGAGACACAAAAACACCTTTCAAAAAATCAATGAATCCAGTAGCTGGTTTTTTGAAAAGATCAACATAATAGACCACTAGCCAGACTAATAAAAAAGGAAAGAGAAAAGAATCGAATAGATGCAATAAAAAACAATAAAGGGGATATCACCACTGATTCCACAGAAATACAAACTACCATCAGAGATTACTACAAACACTGCTATGCACATAGACCAGTAAATCTAGAAAAAATAGATAAATTCCTGGACACTTACACCCTCCCAAGACTAAACCAGGAAGAAGTTGAATCCCTGAATAGACCAATAACAAGGTCTGAAATTGAGACAGCAATTAATAGCCTACCAACCAGAAAAAGTTCAGGACCAGACGGGTTCACAGCTGCATTCTACCAGATGTACAAAGAAGAGCTGGTACCATTCATTTCTTCTGAAACTATTCCAAACAATGCAAAAAGAGGGAATCCTCCCTAACTCATTGTATGAGACCAACAATATCCTCATACCAAATCCTGGCAAAGATGCAATTTAAAAAAATTTCAAGCCAATAACTATGATGAACATTGATGCGAAAATCCTTAGTAAAATACTGACGAACCAAATCCAACAGCACATCAAGAAGCTTATCCATCACAATCAAGTTGGCTTCATTCCTAGAATTGGCCACATCTTAGTTTATTTTACTTTTTCTAACTGACTATGTGATACGTTGAGATGCAAGCTGTATTAGTCCATTTTCACACTGCTATAAAGAACTACCTGGGACTGGGTAATTTAAAAGAAAAGAGAAATTTAACATTGTGGCAGAAGGTGAAGGGGAAGCTTTACCAAGACACATCTTACCATGGAAAGGCAGGAGAGAGAGAGAGAGAGAGAGAAGAAAGCCACACCTGTTAAACCATCAGATCTTGTGAGAACTCACTCACTATCATGAGAATAGCATAGGAGAAATTGCCCCGGTGATCTAATCATCTCCTACTAGGTCCCTTCCCTGATGCATGGGATTACAAGTTGAGATGAGATTTGGGTGGGGACACATATCACAAACTATGTAAAATCATGTGAACAAGTAGTAAGTGAACTCATATTAAAATATTAAATTATTATTTTAAAGAAATATCCTTGACAAGACAACTCAAATACTTCTACGATCTCCCCTTTATTGAACCCATTATGTTCCATTATAATTGACATTTTTAATTTACAAATATAGTCATCACTAAATATTCAAAATGTGTTTAGTGGTAATGTACAAGAAAGTTGCATTAATTATGTGTGTGTACGTGCATGCATGAGTGTGTTTGCGTGATGTGTGTTTTTCAATGTATGCATATTTGCCCAACAAAGTAGTTTTTATATGTGTCTGTGGAAGCAGAAACTCTTTTGGTTAAGACAAATGTATTTTAAATAGATCTTCAGCTATAGTAAAGCTTGCTTTTTGTGATTTTATTGAGCTCGCTCATGTTTATTTACATATCCAATTTCATGTAGCAATTTAGTAACTCATATATATGAGTTACTTTTAGTAACTCATACATATTCTGTGTAGTGAAAATTGTTGAGTTAATTTATTTGATATATTTATTCTTCCATTCTCTAGAAGAGGATAATGCTTGGCTCTTTAGAATTGTGGATTTATTTGGACATTAAAACTGAATGTACTGAAGCAAAAGAATACTTAATAGAAAAAGTGTTTTTGAAATTATTTTCCCAGTGAATACCAAAGCATCTCTTTAATTTTTAAAACGTATACTTAAAGTCTTTGGTGCCTAGAAAACAAATATGATATTTATTATGCCATTTAATGTAATTGTTGATCTTTAATTGGGTTGTTACATCCAGGAATAACCTTTATCAAAGACTGTTTGCTTGCAGCAGTTTTCTAAACTCTTGTTCTTTCAAAGTACGTCACACATGAGTCTTCATTTTTACTTTACTTAGAAATGTTGCATATACAATTCTATTATCAGTAGACTATACTATTATAATTGAAGTTCCCATAAAATAAAATTAACCCTTTTCCTTACAGAGTTTTATTGACTTGATCTAACATTTACATAAAATATAAACTTTGAAGACTGAACAAGATGCTTTTATTTATTATTTAAATAAATTCCAAAATCTTCTGTTCCAGCCTAAATTTTAGTATCATGTTATGAAAAGAAAGCCATATTTTTATATTGTTTTTGTATTAATGTGATATAATATAATAAACATTTTTAACAATATTAACATTATTATCACTATTATTAAAAATATGAACATTAACATTAGAAGTAGGGTCATCTTAGTAACATTCATATAAGTTTTAAAATTTTAAATTGATTGGGAAAAAACATTTTTCAGGTATGTTATTGACATGGTATATAAATAACTTAATTTTCTTTCCATTTATTCACAGAACGTTGGAAAAACCTTGGATGATATTGAAAATAAAAACATTCAAACATCACTGACCACGCTTTTCATAACTCAGATTCATACTGGCATAGGGTGAAACAAAAATAAAACTATTAGATAGTTAACAAAAGAAAAGTTAGCAAGTGTTTCAACACATTTGAAAAATATTATGAGTATATTTTCCTCACCATTTCATTATTTAATTCTATAGATACCTTTTTCATTTTCTGAATTACATTAAAACCAAGAAACTAGCATTCACTTCAACAATTCTGGATAATATGATAAAAATAATTTTCTTTGATATAATAAAATTACATAGATCAGTCACCATTGCAATTCATTTTTATAGTATTTTAATAAAAATCTTAGCAAAAAATCTTATTTTCAGAAAATGAAATTGATTGAAATAAACATTAAACATCTGTATGCTTCAAGAGTGAGTCATTTTTGTATTTCATGTATTTTTTTATACTTAAATTTGTACTTGTATTCAGGAAAAGGAAATATATTGTAGCTTAGAATGGCCCAAATAACATATGTATTGATTTCTTTGTAGGTTTTATTTTGAATATGGTCTGTCAATTAGCACGCTATATGTCACTGGACTGAATTCAATCTCATTTATTAAGAATAATACAAGAAAGTTCTCATTTCATCTATCTAGAAATTAGGAGTGGGGAATGAGGTATAGGAGATCAAACAAACAATTTTTTTTATTTACCTGCTCACATTTTTATTAATTTAGTATCTACATTTCCATTCATTTATTTCAATAAATTATCCAGGCATATTTCAGCCATCTCTTACCTTCTTTCTTTCTCTGTAGAACAAGTTCATCACACCATTCTGTTGACTGAAAAGAACAAAAAATCTGCTTAACATTTTCTTCCTCTGACATAAAGAAATCTTTACATTTTTCACAAAATACTACTTTGAGTCATAAAAATCTAAATTATTTCATATTTATATATGTGAAAACATCAAATAATTGCTCCCATTTTATGTACAGAAAAATACTGTACTATTTTGAATATTAGAAGTCAGAAATGTATTTGCAACTTGTGCATTGAAACTAAATTTCAAGAGAGGGAAAACTGTATTCAAACTTGAAACTAAAAAAATACAACAAAGAAATCTGCAACTATAAATGTTTAAATTCACAGTCTTGGGATATTTATAGCAAACAAGGAACTAATAGAATAAAAAATGGTGAGGGTATTGTATACCTGACTGTGGAAATGCCTAATCAAAAAAAAATCATTATTAATAAAATGGTGAAAATGAAACATTTCAATGCATACAAAGGTAGGGATATACATCTTACCATAGCACAACTCTTTGACAAGCATGTAATTTTGACATAGGATTATGCATGATACAGAGCCATTAAAATGAGTCATTTTTAATGACATTTAAAACATTTAAACATTTTTTTGTAAAATAATACACAGGAAATGCTGCATAGCATCATACTGCTGAAGAAATTACACGCCATCAGAAAAAAATGCCATGAGACAAAAATCGCAGGGCTTGTCATCATTTATTATATCTAAAAGAGGGTACATAACAGAAATAGATATTATATATATAGAATCAAGGGCAAAGTGTTCATTAATGTAAACCTGATAGTAATATACATACATAGAAGGATATTTAACTCATTTAAATTTGCTTTATATGCTTAATATTTTATAATATGCACATAATTAAGTACACTATATTATTTATGATTCTCTCTACTGTTTGTTATAATGAATTATTATTTCCCATAGACCTATCTTAAAATTAATTTATAAATAAATGTACTTATTGGAGAAGAGCAGCTGCTTTTTCTCATGAAAGAATACTATGTTTGACTGACATTCCCTATAGCAATTGTTTTCAAGCACTGTAAATACTGAAATAATCAATTAACGTGATTTTATGGTTAGCAATTGAAATAAATTTTAAATTATGAGGACATATTATTTAGATGATAAAGGAATTTGTTTGACAGCCATTTGACCTCCAAAGGATATTACTTGAAGAAGCATATCATTTATATGATTTCTAGCAAAAGCGCTTAATAAGAATAAGTTCTACCATGAAGAACTACCAAATTGTTTAAAACGATGCACCTAAAGAAAATTGAGCAATCATATTGAACAGAATAGAAAACACATAGGTAAATCATTGAGTGTTTTAATAAAAATTTAAAACAGAAAAATCAATATGACAGATTATTTTCCCTACATTCTCTCCTAATTCAGATATAAATCAACATACAGGCCTAATTATTAATTAGAGATGTAGGTCCTTTCTTCTTTCTGTCTGTGTCAACTATAAAACAAACAAACAAAACAAAACCCCCAAAAACAAAACAACAACAAAGAAGAAGACAGGTGATAAATTACCCAAGACTCTGGCCATGATATTTCACCACATTAATGTTTTACAGAAATATTTTTATAATGTTTAAACCTGAAGCAGCCAGTCAAGATTTACTCTGTTCTTTGTGCTACAAATAAGCCATGTTCTAAGTAAAGGGTTCAAGAAGAGTTAGTATAGTTCTTTTATAATTCTATATTTTTCACTGTTAGAGGTGAAATTGCTGGAACTGATAATAGAATTAGTTGAAGCCTACTTTCTTCATGACATGAATTCTCAGCCACACATTGAAGAAGAGAGAACAAATATTTTCAAGTAGAACATGATTAATGTGAGTCAGGGCAAAGTGTTTGTAGTATAATCAAAATGTGCCATATATCTTCACATCTCTATGCTTTTGTGTATGATGCTACCTCTTCTGCAATTGCTTTCCTCTTATGTGCCTGGGAGGAAAGAATACATTCTTCAAGGCCCAACTTTCATGTTTAATGAGATAATATTGTGACTTACTACCCAACATGCTTCTCCCTGCACACCAACAAATACTGCCATTTAGTCAGCTAGACATGAGTTTTCATTAATTCAGGGTGTTGTCACAGTGAAACCAAAGTCAAACTTTGAAAAGGAAATATTATAATAAGAAATAAAATTAGAAAAATTTCTGAATTTATTATTCTTTCAAAAATACTAATTTTGTAATGGAGAAGAGAGTTGGGGAGCAAGAGTGAGAAATAGATGTGGGTATAATGCCACCATTCACCCACCATCACCAGGGCTAGCATGAGAAGGCAAGGGCTGGAAATGAACACTCAGATTCTCTGGTGGCTCTGGGTTCTGCTTGTGGTTTTTGAGTGTCCCATTGCAACTTTGCCTGCCAAAAGCGTCAGAAGGATTTGAAATCCCAGCTTTAGCCGGGAGGATGAGTCAGTTCCACTGAGTTTTCTGCAAATACAGATAATGCATATAAGTAAGTGAGAGACAGAACTTATAAGAAATAAATATTTGGCAGTGAGAGAGAAAAAGAGAATTGGAAAACATTTTCCAGCCTAAATATTTGGACATACTATCAGATATAACATGGGCATAGTGGGAATATGGATAGCTCTGCAGATGTTCTCTTGGCCTCTTGAAGGGAGAATGCTACTGTAGGTTCTATGAAATAATATACATTTTGTTGGATGCCATATAATGACTTTTGGCAGGGTTTTTAATTTTTCTATCACATCATACCCACCTATACTTTGAAACTAATAATTATCTCCAACGTAAGTGTAAGTCAAGCAAATTAGAGAGGGATAACCTTAAATTAATTTAAAAATACTGAAAACTCTCATTTGTTTTTGAAATTATCAAGATTAAAAGATCAACTACTGAGAATACTAAATCATATACTGAGCTTTGGAAAAGACTTAAGTATAGTAATTTTTAAACTTATTTTCATGTGCATGATATATACCGTATTATATCAGACTCATTACACATGTCATCTCAACATCTGAAAATAAAGCCTCCTCTGTTCTCTTTCTCACTCAAATTAATTGTTCCCTGTGTTCTAGTAGAGGACTTAGTTGACAGCTGTTTTACGGAACTCAACAAAGACTTTCATATATTAGAATTATATATATATGAGTCTTCCCAAATGCCCCTTCAACTATGAAGCCCTCAGTTTCTAGGACAGAGCTCAGCATCTAACAGATGCATTATAAATGTGAATTTAATTAGATTCCACATAACTAAACAGAATTGAAATCAGAGAGTAAAAGGTTATAAGTGCAATTAATAGAAAACATTTGCAAAGATTAAGCACTGGGACTGATTTTGAAGTAAAAAGCATAAAAGAGACTTATAATACCAGTTGGAAATGAGAACTTATCACAAAAGAGATATTGCAATATTGGATGACAAATGAAAATAATTGCTTCCGGGGCCTATTTGTGAAGACAATAGCTCTATTATCATTAAAAAAATGAAAATTTAAAAATGTTTCACTCTTTTAAAGTGGTAATATTTGTCTTATAGATATGAGTCCAAAATGTAAAAATTAATATATGTGAACATGTTTCTTGTGACATAAAGGGAATTCCTATGTTAAGTGCTATTACTGTTGCTTATCTTAATGTATAATTATAAGTAGTTATAAGGATAGTATATTGAGAAAAATATTCATTCAATAAACATTATACGGCAGGCACTGTTGTAGATGATGAAGATTTAAGAAAGAGACAAACATTTTTGCTCTTATTACTTTTTAATTAATAATGAACAGTATTCAGTACTCTTGCCTATTTTTGAGCAAATGCACAAAAAATTAAAGTTCAGTTATGTAACAGCTTAATTTCACTCATATACATCTATTGAGTGGCATTCCTGAAAGATATTACTATAATATTGAAAGACAAGAAAGGAGGATTCAAAAATAATAACTTTTAAATATTTTCCTCTAAAAAAAAAAAAGAAAAGCTTCTCTGTAGACTAAGTAACCTTAAAGTTTCTTCATTCTAAATTGTTAAACTTTCCATTTGATCTTTCTCTAAATGACTATCCATGCCTTTGTCTAAGGAGCAGTCATTTCTAGCCTAGGAAAACATTGCCTTCTCAGTGCCATTTGATCATGCAAATCTGGCAGCAGAGGATTACTTATTTTGAATATGCAGAAGACTTTCAAATCTTTGAGAAGTGAAAGTTTTGAAAACAAGTAAAGAAAAATAAAATAAAATAAGGTAGCTAATGAACGTTGGAGTGCAATTACAACTAAAAGACAATTTTAAATAGCCAAATATCATGAAACCATTCGTCAATTAAAGTGAATTATTTATCAAATAAGTACTATGTAGTATTAATAGGTTTCAATATTCATATTGAATATTCTAAAATATTAAAAAGCCCTTATGAATGTGTTTAATCGTAAATAAAGAGACATAAACAATTTTCATAGACAAGAATAAAAACTATTTTACTTTAAAAAAAGTGTACATAAAGAATAAAAAACAATTAGAAATTAAATACATATGGATTGTCACAAAAACATAAAAGTTTTAATATATTTTCTAGAAGAGAAAAAGAAAAGGTTGTTGTTGGTAGAGGAGAGCTATAAGGAAGTTATTCTTTGGAAGGACATTCTTTCTTCAGTACTTTTTTATTAATATTTAAAAACTTTGTAGACTCATTATTTTTCACTAAAATTGTACTAAAAAAGTTACAGCACAAGCAAATAATATAAAACAAAATCTGAAGATAGGCATGCTTTAAGCCATGTGAACATAGCATAAATACTATTTCACTCTGAAGTGTCATAATAGATTAGTATGTGCAACTTGGATGTGTTCACAAAGCAACAAGCTGGAAAATTCAAATTTCTTTTCTATGATATATTCTGACTAAAAAATATGGTCGAGTGAAGTGGAGTGGATCTCTTTGCCTAAAACAGTAATATCAAAACATCACATATTTATTTAGTGTTCTTACGTGAAAAACAGTATACAAAGAAAAATTCTCATTATCTGAAAGATGGCACATCTTTTCATGAACCTGTCTTTACTCCATGACTCTTGGGGAAAGCAGCATGTTTGGTCTGCAGATTGCCTGAGAAGTTAGAAACAGACTTTGCAGGCCATTGCTTGGAATGCCTTTTACCTTGGAGTTCCAGGAGCATAAGTATTTATTACTTTTAGAAATTTTGTCATACCAAACAGAGAAACAAAGTAACTTATAGGTATATTGCCAGGTAATTTTCTATTAAATTATTCATATCTACTACAAAAGGAAAAGCTCCTCATTATGTAGCTTATCACCTCATACTCTCCTCACTAGCTGCTGTTTGGATTAACTGATCAAATTTATAAGTATGTATTTAGTGAAAAAAAAAAACTAAAGAAAAATTTTAGAGATAAGTTTTTCAAATTATTTATTGTAATGTAAAATAGAAAATGTAGGTGTTTTGTTTAAGAATAAAGTAGTCTTGAATGAGAAAAAATTCTGCCATGACAATGATTGAGAAATTCTTCTTAAAAGTAATTATCCCTTGGGAGGCCAAGGCGGGCGGATCACGAGGTCAAGAGATCAAGACCATCCTGGCCAACATGGTGAAACCCCATCTCTACTAAAAATACAAAAAATAGCCAGGCATGGTGGCATGTGCCTGTGGTCCCAGCTACTCAGGAGGTTGAGGTCGAAGAATTTCTTGAACCCAGGAGGCGGAGGTTGCAGTGAGCCGAGATTGGGCCATGGCACTCCAGCCTGGCAACAGAGCAAGACTCCATCTCACAAAAAAAAAAAAAAAAAAAAAAAAAAGTAATTATCCTTAAATGTTTACAGCAAAATTTTAGACTTTAACATACATTACATAAATTTTAAAATTTTCTGAAAAAACTCACTTAAAATATAGTCCCTAACACTTTTAGAATATAATACTTAAAAACTGACTTGGATCTGAGAGAAGCTATAATGTTTCAACCAATTTTATTAATAGGCAAGACAATATCAACACTACATATGAAGCCTAAGTTTTAATCAAATTTAAATTCATAGATTAAAACATATATAATTGAAGAATGAATATAAGCTAGATAATGAAAGAAAACAAACCTCAGAAATAATTGGTTGAAAATATTAGCTTTCTGAACTGTCAAGTATCATTTTTGGTAAGAAATCTCTATTACGAAACAAACTTTAAAAAGAGAAAACTATCTGACCAGAACAATTGACAAACTTTTGAAAAAGTATGCCAACATGTTTACCTCAGAAATGCTATATGGAATATAAGATTTATTGGGGTTTCAATTGAATTTTCCAAAACGCAAATTCAAAATTGGCATAAATAGTTTTGGAACACATTTTTTAAAAGAAAACACGTTGGGAAAAAACTGACAGAACTCGAGAGAAAAATAAAATTATTATTCAATTTATTAAAGAGTATGATGTGATTATTCCAAGTAAATAATAATACATATAAATATATATTTAATAAATTTTAGAATAAATTTAATAATTATTGAACAAATCCTCAAAAGACTACAGTTGATATGCACAGCCTCTTAATAAACCTAATAATCTTATTAAGAAAGATAAAATTCATATTAAAATAGCTCAAGCAAAAGCATCATAGTGACAAAAATAGCTAAAGGGAAAGTTTCATTGTGCCAAGTCTTGGATCAGAGAAAAGAGTGACCTAAGATATTGCTCTTCAGAAACTGCTCTTTCTAGGTTGTTGATGAAGTGATGACTGTAATAAGCAATGGACCTATGTGATGGAAATATGCCATTAGATATAAGCAAAGGTTACAGTTTTCTTCACATAGATGGCCAGAGGAAGCATAAGACAAAGCTGTAGCAGTGTTGATAGTTATTTGGTCAAGCCAATCTGGCCTAGACCTGTAGATATTACCAATTGATAGAAGAAAGATTCCCAAAAAATTCAGAGGGATTTTTAATATTCCTCACCTATGGTTCTATTTAGACAGGTTTAAGCAACTTGCAAACATCCTAACTCATACCAAAATAGTATTTGCACTGACATTGGCTGGATCAAAAGTCCATTTCCTAATTTCTCATTTATAGCAAGTACGTATCATACCCTGGGAACTCAACCTGGCCACACTTCTACTCTTATTGTGAGTAGCTGGGTTATCACGTAAGTTTACTTTCAGCATACTTTTACCAATATCAGATTTTTAAAGAAATAAAGGAGAAGAATGAGAAAAGGAAAAGAAACAGGTACGTATATTATTTTCCATATTAATCATCAATATGTGTCACTTTCAATAAACATAAACATATCAATTTAAAATTTTTAATAGGTGAAATACCTTATTCCTTCTTCACCTACCTATATGTTTATGTCTAATATTTTTATGGCTAATATGACTCTAAGTCTTTGACTTGAGCAAATGCAAGAACGGAATAACCAGTAACTAAGATAGGACTGTGACAGAAAAAGCAGGTTCTGGTTTTCTGGTTGTTGTTGTTGTTGCTGTTGTTGTGATTGCAGATGAGAAGCTCAGTTTGGGCTGCACCAAATTGTGATTTCTAGTATATATAGAAAGGAAGATATTGATTCAGCAATTAGTTGAAATTTAGAGACGTATAGACTGAAGACATAAATTATTATATTGTCAATTTATAAAAGTAATTGAAAGACAAGACAATAGAAAGGTTCTTTACGTGAATGTGTATAACCAGAAATTGAAAGAAAGGCAGAAACTAAAACCTCAAAAGAACTGGGAAATAGGAGAAACCAGAAAATGAAACTGAGGGAGGGACATTTTGCGAGAATTAGGGAAAGCAGGAAAGTACAGTATCTTGGAAACCAGGTGAAGCACATGCTTTAAGACGGAGGGAGAGGTTTACTATACCAAATGTTGAAAATGATTTACATAAAATGAAATCTGACAGTTAACCATTAGATGTAGTAAAAGTGATGTTATTGGTGGTTTTGACAAGAGTAGTTTAAATGGAGCAGTAGAGGTAAGAGCCAGAAGTTTTGGCTGAGTTTTAGGGAGAATGAGGTGAGAAACTTGGGAGCTGCCTTGCTAGTCTTTTAAGAATTTTAGCTGTTAATAGAGTAGTACTGGGTTTATTGAATAAGGAGTGAACTAGGTCCAAGATAAAGAACAACATACTTATACAGCCTGTACTTAATTGTTATTTGCTTGTAAGGCATTCCAAATTCTAAAAAACAAACGTTAAAATATGTCTTTAAGAAGTAATTACATTTTCAACACATATATTTCCTAACCTGATATTTATTTTTCTTAGTTGATGCTGATAAAAGCGTCATAGAATAAAATTAGAATAATTTGAAGTGTCTGCACTGATACAACTAGTTCTGCCCTCATTTAATGAGATGACTATTTTTGAGACTATAAGTATAGCATATAAGTAGTTAGAAAAAAAACCGCTGATTCCATTAGAAACAAGAATTTCTGCCTCCTAATGAAAATGTATTTATTGTATATAATAATCACCATATCTATTATGTAACTACAGATTTTCATTCTGCAGCCAAATATGGTTTCTCAAAACAGATTCCTGTTAAAAATATACGTATGTATAGCATATGAATACAAATATAAAATAAACTATAAAATACAAAACCAAATAATCATATAAGGTATATCATCTTATGCAAATCAATAAATGCTGACCCTCACCATTGTTTTAATAAATAAAAACTACAATATTATTTTTCTGAACCAAATACATTTTCTTCAAGGAAGGGCTATATTGGTTAAGTGTTTACCATGCTCCTATCACAAAAGTCAATACATTGGATATTGGAAGGTTCTATCTCTATGAAGTAAAATGGTGGCATCTACAAACTTACCTTGGCATTTTCTTTTGTCCTACTTCTCTTTAGGATTTTACAGTATCTTAGACTCTTGAGTTCTTACTTGGTTAGCAGCCAAAACTGATTTAAAAAAAATTAAAGAGCTATTTTTTCAAAAGGACTTTTTTCAGATAAAAATTTTTAATAGTTATGTACTAAACAAGAATTTTTACATTTCAAGAATGTTTTATAGTGTAAAACTTTTGTTGTGGGCCTAAAAAATCATTTATTAATAATATTTTTGGAGCTTGTGGAAAGGTTGTATGATTACCCCTTATGACACTGACTAGAGATGAAACTTTATGTAGCTATACTTGACTATGCACTAATCTAAGACATCAAAGAGAGAGAATACCTATATGGGAAACATTTGTTTTAGAATCATAGTTTCAAATCTGATTTAAAATTGCAATAAATTTGGTATCTCACCTGTATTATGGGGAAAAATAAAATCTCCTGGCTGGAATCACTTCTTCCATTGTTGATATCTATAATCTATCCTCCACAAATCTTAAAACTACAAATCACACTATTTTAATTGCTTTTCACCTGTAAAATTCCACTTAATAGTGAGACCTATAAGAGCCTTGCATTATTTGCATCTGCCGTTTCTCCTTCACATTTCTAACTCATCAAATTGCTTGTTGTGGTCTAATCATACCAGCCTTCCTTTTACTTGTCCAGGAGCTAAACTATTTCCAGCCTCAGGATCTTTTATTTTCTGTTACCCCTGCTTAAACCTTTGCCTCAGATTTTTCCCTTCTTTATTAAGATTTTAGTACAAGGTCCGCACTCCAGAGAGTCATGTATGATCAAATATTATTCCTTTCAATTTGAGTGGGATGATTTACAGCCAAAAACAGATGCAAGTGAAAATATGGAGAATGGGGAACCTTCATACACTGTTGGTGGGAAAGTACATTAGGACAGTCCCTGTGGAGAACAGCATGGAGGTTCCTCAAAAAAATAAAAATAGAACTACCATATGATCCTGCAATCCCACTGCTAGGTATGTGCCCAGTGGGAAAGAAATTGGTATATCGAGAAGACATCTGCACTCCCACATTTATTGCAGAACTATTCACAAGAGCCAAAATGTGAAATCAAACTATGTGTTCATCAATGAATAAATACATAAAGAAAATATGGTACAAAATGAATGTTATTCAGCCATTTCAAAAAAATAAAACCCTGTCATTCGCTTCACCATAACGGAACTGGAAGTCATTATGCTAAGTGAAATAAGCCAAGCACAGAAAGACAAATATTGCATGTTCTCACTTTCTATGTAAGGAGTGAAAAAGTGGATCTCATGAAGATTGATTGGTGGTTAGATTGAAGATGGATTGGTGGTTACCAGAGGCTGGGAAGAAAAAGTTTAGGGAGTGATGAAGAGATGTTGCTTAACAGGTACAAATGCATGGTTTAATAGAAGAAATAAGATGAAATGTTATATCAATAGAATGACTGCATTTACTACATTGTACATTTTAAAATAACTATAAGAAAATAATTAGACTGTTTCTAACATAAAGAAGAGACAAATATTTGAGGTGACTGATATCTCAAGTACAACTATTTAATCTTTACAAATTATCTGACTATATGAAATTATCACATGTACCCCAAAACTATGTACATCTATTATACATAAATTTAAAAATGAATTATAAAAGAAAGTTGTTTCTTGACTTCCCCCAACATGCCTGTATATCACAATATCCTGGTTTATTTTTTTTCTGTCCTCTAATACAGGACTTTACACATAATAGACATTGAATATATATTTCATAAGTGACCAAATGTGATTCACTAGCAAATGTAATTGTAAATTTATGATTTTTCTAATTAGCATAAAATTGTGAAAAGGAAAGCAGAATTCTGTAAAAGAAAAGGCATAGGATCTTCTATTAAAAACCAGAGTTCAAATATCATCCCCACCAATTACTCATTGTATAGACAAATATATAACAATACTGGATTTTCTCTATAAAAAATTTTTAAAAAACTAAAAATATTATTTAGTAAATAAAATAAAATTGCATTTTATATGTGCAGCACTGCTTAGAGGTTAATAAATAATAATTTATTTTCTTTTCTGTATATGCATGCTTAAAAATAACTTCTTGAGATATCACAAGAGATATCTCATCCTAGGGAAGTTATTAGTACATAGAGAATAAATAAATATATACTTATCTGGATTAAAGGATGATATAAAATTGAAAGGTTTTGTCTAAAAATGTTGTCACTATGCAGTTATGAATATTGATCTTACAATACAAATAGACACAATTTAGAAGCCACTAAAACACTTCAGACACTTTTTTCCTACATAGATATAATAAAATTTATTTGCTACTATATATTTGCTTACAGGTTAAGAACAATGTAATGTACAACATGTTTTATAAGAGATATGGAAATGAATAGCTTTTTCATATTATCTAAATGTGAACTATACAACTTGCTACCTTTTTTTTGAATGCACCCAAATGTTTCCAATGATACATACATCACAACAATTCTAACTTTTTAAGTTACAGAAAGAAATCTGTTCTCATACAGCAGACTTTGCATCTTCTTCTCAAAGGGCATATCTTTTGGTGTTCTGTATTGAACAATTAATGTCATTAGAGAATAGAGAATTAATAGCTCTCATTAAAAACATCTGAAGAATTTCAGTACCACCATAACTGCTGCCAACTTCTTCCGCCCGAATAGAAATCAAGGTGATGTTCTTTATTCTTGTTCTTAAATTGCCTTCAACGAGTTTATGAATTTCCAAAGGAAAACTGTCATATCACAATAAGATTCAAATTTAGTTAATATTCAGGAGTAGAATAAAACTCTAGATTATTCATTTAGTTTAATGAGTAATAACATTTTCTTGACATAATATCAATTAATATATGGAAACCATTAGCGTTTTTGTTTTCTGTAATTAGAATAAGAGAATGTAAAATCCTTATTATTTTTAATATTCCTAAGGATATTAAGAGAAAGTGACTGATTTTTCCCTAACTGTGGTTCATACAGAACCATAGAGCCTTAGATTCGTTACCTCTGTACAAAATTATGTAGTTGTGCTCTAACTCAGTAAGACAAAAGAAATTAACAGTTAAATGATAAGTTGCTTAAATTGATTTTAAATTCTCAGATTTTTACTTTAAACCCTATTTAAGAAACCAAAGCACACGAAAGGGCATTTAAACAGAATATGCTTTTTCAATACCAACCATTTTGTTTATTTTATATTCTGCCTTGGTTCTACAGGTGCAGAAAAATAGAGTTCATCTTGATAAATGTATTTTACTTATTTTATATATTTATTTTAATTTTTTTAAGAGACAGGGTCTCACAATGTCACCCATGCTGGCTTGAACTCCTGGGCTCAAGTGATCCCCTGTGCTCAGTCTCCTGAGTAGCTGGGATTACAGGAATGCACCACTGTGACCTGCTTTATTTTATAAATTTTAATCAAGCATAGGCACAAACTCTTCAAATCTGAAAGAGGCAAGTGGTAAATTATATGATAAGAAAATACTGTAAGTATAATTCTGTTAACCTAGTGATTCTAATACAAATCTAGTAGTAAATACAGTAGGAATTTTCTGACAGTGTAACAAGCTTTCTCTTTAAAAATTTTTGTTTTCAATTTTAAAAATCTAAGTTTTTGATTCATTAGTTGTTTTCAAATTATAATTGCTTTTCAGCTGTACTTTCAATGGTAATACTTTTTATTAAGTTCCTTTATTTATCTTTAACTTAAAATTTAGAGTACATTGAGTATTTTTTTCCTGAAAAACCTCACTAATTATATGACTTGTACCTAAAAAGATTATTTTACTATCCAATGATAAATATATTTTTATAAATTATTGTAGGTTAAAAATTATTTTCAAACACTAACATGCACTGAACCACATTTATATATGCCACATCGGGCATTGCTGTTTTTTTAATATCAATTTTTGCCTCTAGCCATGATTACATAAATTAATAGTTAAGACAAGTGTTTGTTAACAACTATTTGATATTTTATTAAACATATTGGCTGACAAACAAGAATATAATTTTAAGATAAAATAAGCATTCCCCTAAATAGCTCAGGACACAATGAAAAAGATAGAATTTATGTTTGTGAAATTATTAGACAATTATGAACAGGTAGCATCAGTGGCTCTGCTTATCAGTTAATCTTGGAGGAATTAAATGTGAGATGACATTTGGAGGAAAAATTTTATAAATAATAATGTGCATTATACCAATATGATTATTTTTCAAAGATTTCTTTTTTAAAAAATGTATTTTCATAAATAGTACTAAAACAGTAAACCTAATGCCTCAGTTTTAATATGTTGGCATTCTCACTTTTTATTGGATTTATAATTGAGATATTTTTCTGATTATTTAGTTTTTTCCTTAAGAAATGTGGTCATACAGGTTGACACTGTATATAAATATTCTTCTGGCCATTAGTATTTGTATGATATTTTACCTCTGAACTATCAAATATGATGTGCTGAAAGGCAAATGGCAGTATAGAGTAGTGGTAAACAACATGAGGTTTTGGGTGGTGGGGTCAGAGAGTTTGAATTGTTTCCTATCTCAGCAATGTAATAACATTACCTTTCTTACAATATTTTTGCAGGAATTAAATACATTAATATAAGTTAAAAAATTGTAAGACCGTTCAGGGGCATATAATATGTTAGCCATTAATATTGTAAATTAAGTGACATTGACCCCAAGCAGTAGATTGAAGTTCTAGATTAAACACATCCAAATTTGTTATATTATTCCAAGGGAAAGAAATGTGGCTTTCTTTTGTGAAGAAAGATATTACATGATTGATATAGAAATGCAACCCATAACCTCAACCATGTTAATATCATACTCTTAAGAGAATATTTCCCAAAATAGGCCCTGCTAAATGCGAGTTTTTTAAGACATTTTGGGAGAAGGGTGCTGTACCCAAATACTTTTTGAAAATGTTGTATATATATAATTTCATTGGATAATCATTCATCATTTGACATATAATAAATTCTGAGTAAAAGCTTTAGTCAAGAAAAGAAGTTAAATCCAGTAAGTCACAAAATTATATGCCTACACTTATGAGTGTATGTGTAAAGAGAGTGATCTATGAATATGCTGTAGAATTACTGTGGAACACAGAAAAATTTTGCTCTGAGTCCACAAAGATGTCTTTTTTACATAGGATCAAGGAGTGACAATGAGATATTGATAGTGATGAAAAACTCTCCATATGCAGAGAGTTTTATAAGTACTCAAAAGTTTGACTACTTATTAAAACTCTCCAAACATCTTAGGTCTGCAAAATTTTCCTAGAAAACTCACCTCTTAAACACTAGTTTTATTATTAGGTTGCTGATGATTGCTGCTCCCCTTCAGGCTAGAAACATGCTTAGAACACCTTTCTAATGATTTCACTTCTTTTCCAGAACCTAGGAAATGCAGGCATATAAAATATAAGAAATATTCAAATTTTAGAAATTACCAAGTTTTGTGAAACTTAAATTGTATTAGAAATTCAAGAAGTATACTTATTAATCTAAAACAATTTACTCACTTTTAAAGTGTCTTTTCTAGTGATTATTAAAAACTGAATCAGCAAACAAACCCAATTTTTATATGGTCAGTATATTCAGAATCTATGAATGTTTTTAATTGTAGTGTTATTATTCTGCCAATATAGCTGAAGAGAAAAATGCTTAAACAATTCATATTTAACGTTATTTTTAATTTATAGTTTACAGGTATGTGTAAAGTTGAATTTATTAAGTTTATAAAACATGAGTTTTGGCTTAGTGTGGTAGGAATACTAATTTGAGGAAGAGATGATTTGTACATTGAATTGCTCTTATAAAATCAACACTCCAGTTTGCCTTAAGTTAGCAAACATTGTGCACTGTATGCAGTTCAAAACAGCTTGAATAAGCAGAGTGGAAAATACAGAATCAGAATAGAGGTCAAAAAATATCAAGCCTGCCTCACAAAGGTAACATGATAATGAAAACTGAAGACTAATAACATAAAGTTCACTAATTAACTTTAAAATCATGCTTATGGGAATATAAAAACTCAAAATTGTTTTTCTATGTGCATTTATACTTGTTTTATTCTTTCCAAATTTTAAAATCATTTCTGTCAGGGCACAGTGGCTCACACCTGTGATAACAGCACTTTGGCAGGTGGGTGGATCATTTGAGATCAGTAGTTTGAGACCAGCGTGACCAACATGGTGAAACCCCATGTCTACTAAAAATTCGAAATAATTAGCTGGGCCTGGTGGCAGATGCCTGCCATCCCAGCTACTTGGGAGGCTGAGGCAGAAGAATCGCTTGAACCCAGGAGGCGGAGGTTGCAGTGAGTGGAGATCACCTCACTGCACACCCGTCTGGGTGACAGAGTGAGACTCTATCTCAAAAAGAATAAAAAACAAATAAATAATAATATCATTCTTTGATTTTTAATATAAGAAAAAGCTCAAGAAATTCTTTTACTGCAAGGGAATTGAAAAACATTATCTTGAAATTATCTTTCATTTTATTAAAAAGTTTTATAAAACCTATCTAAAATATAAAACCACGAAAACTTCAGCATCATCTGATATTTTACCTTATTCATAAGGATAAAAATGATATAAGAGAACAGTAAAAAGATATTGCTACCTACTTTAGAGAGCTTTATGCTTTCCAGGCTTATCAGTTATTTTAAGTCGACATTCTTTACTAGGAATTATTTATGAATGATAAGGTAAAAAAGATAAAAAGAGTCTCTACGCCTTTCTTTCTTGATTGGTCCTGTCATAACATGGCCATCGTATCTAAACTTGACAGATGTTTGAAGTCGACTATCTCTCGTGAGACACATTCATGGGTTGTCTCCAAAACCTTCATACACTGGATGTCCCTCAACTTTATTGATTTTTATTTTAATAACTCTCTATCACATTCGCTGTTTGCTTTTACATAATTTCCCAAGAATTCAGTGCTTACACTTCAGCTTCAGTCTTCTGTGGTTCCATTCTCTGTCCAGATGCTCTTCTTAGAACATCAAAACAAAATAAGTCTGCATTGGTTTTCTTTCCCCTGCATGGCTTATATTTTTCACATTAAGGAATAACAAAGAGAGCAGAATTAAAGAGTTAATATGCTGGGAAAAAAAAACTGAGAAAAAAATGCATATTCCTACAATTTTCTCTTGATGCATTTGTCAGACACCTCAGCTGAATAGAACAGGCCCTGATAACACCATAGACTTTTACTTAAGACAAGCGAAGATTACATTCTAGGAAACAAGGCATACTGGAAATAATGTAGGTCTTGTAAAGACTGGCACAAAGTTTCCATTTGTCTCATTTTTAGAACAAGGTTAACCTTTACTTACTGTATCAACCCATGAGATGAAAAGAAAATCCTCTGAAGGAGAAGATTTCAGAGAACTGAAAATTATAAAATAGAAATGAAGAATTAAATAACTCTAAATAATAATGCAACAGATGAAATGAACAGATCATTAGGCATATAAGAAGAGAGGATTAGTATAGCCATAATTAATATTAATATAAATATATAACAGAAGTGCAGAGAGAGAACAAAACAGGAAATACAGAAAAAGGCAAAAGAGATAAATGGAACATGATGAAAAAATCTAGTGTGTATATAACAGTAGTCCTCAGAAGAGAAGAAAGGAAATAAAGAAAAGGCAATAGTTAAGGAAATAATTACTGAAAATGTTCTCAAAATGACAAAACACACAGAGTCAAAGATTAAATAAGCTCTACAGTTTGTAAGAATATAAATAAAGAATACTGCCCTGTGCAGTGGCTCAGGCCTGTAATTCTGCCACTTTGGGAGGATGAAGTAGGCAGATAACATGAGGCCAGGAGTTTCACCCCAGCCTGGCCGAAATGGTAAAACTCTGTCTCTAGTAAAAACACAAAATATTAGCTGGGAATGGTGACAGGCTACTGTAATCCCAGCTACTCGGGAGGCTGAGGCATTAGAATCACTTGAACCTAGGAGGCGGAGGTTGCAGTGAGCCGCGATCACACCACTGCATCCCAGCCTGGGAGACAGAGTTAGACTCTGTTTCAAAAAATTAAAATAAATAAATAAATAAATAAATAGATAAAGAATACCATACCCTGAAAAAAAAAAAAGAAAAAGTAAAAATATTAAAATCATCTATTTAAAACATACTTATTAACCTGGAAAAATTAACAGATGTCACCAAAATAATAATAATAATAAATAAATAACAAAAAATATTTTTAAATTCCTAATGAAAAATAATTTTCAAAATAAAATTTATACTAATAAAACAAAACTAAATCTATACAAAAGATAGTGTCTCTCATAATTGAAAATGAAATAAGAATGTCTTCAGGCAAATAAAATATTATGAAATTTATCTCTATTACATCTATCCTAAAATAATTATTACAGGGAATTCTTTAGGGAAAAGAAAATTTCCTATGGGACTATGGTAATGTGGGGAGGAATAAAAAGCACAAAAAAGGATAAATAAAGTATAAACATGTAGATTAATCTAAATCTAATTTATCTAAATAAATACTGAGTATTTAAAAAATAGTAATGTCTAAATCAGTAGAAGAAAATAAATTTAAAAGATCAAAGCAGAAATATTTTTAATGGTAGTTTTGTTGTCTAAAAATATAATACTAAAAATCAATGAAATAATTGATTTTTTTTAAAAATTGACAAATCTTTGGATAGATGAACTAAGAATAAAAGAGCAAAGAAAAATAAAATGAAATTAAATAGAAACATTACAACGGATACTACACAAGTAAAAAGAATAAGAGACTATTATAAACAGCTATATACCAGTTAAGAGAAAAACCTGGAAGAAATGGACAATTCCTGGACATATGTAACCTACTAATACTGAATGAAGAAAAAATACAAAACTCTGAACAGAACAATAATGAATAATAAGATTGAATAAGCAATAATGTCTCCCATCAAATAGAAGCCCAGCACCTGATGGTATCATGGCTGAATTCTACCAAACATTTAAAGAACTAATACCAATGTACTCAAATTATTCCAAAACATTGAAGAGAAGGTAAAGTATTCAAATTTTTTCTATGAGGTCAGTGTTACTCTAATACCAAAATGAGACAATGGCACAACCATAACAACAACAACAAAAGTACAAACCAATATTTTTAATAAATAAGGATAAAAAAGTTATCAGCAAATTGCTAGGAAACTAAATTCAATACCATATTAAAAAGGTCATTCACTATAATTAAGTTCACTCTAGATATGCAAGATTGAGTCAACATATGCAAATTAATACTTGTGATACATCACATTAACAGAATCAAAGACAAAAACTACAGAATTACTTCAATTAGTGCAAAAGCTATTCAATAAAATTCAACATCCCTTCATGTTAAAAACTCTCAACATATGGGTGTCGAAAAATACATTGGTATTATAAAGGCTATATATAACAAAGCCACAGCTAACATCATACTAAATGGGAAAAAATTTGAAACATTTTATTTGAGATCTGAGATCTGAGGCAAGACAAGGATGCCCACTTTCACCGCTTTTATTCAACCTAGTGCTAGAAAGTCCTGGCCAGAGCATAACAAGAGAGAAAAAAATACAGGGCATCCAAACTGGAAAGAAAAAAGGCAAATTGTCCCTGTTTTCAAAAGATATAATTGTGTATGTGTGTGTATATATATATATATATAAAACTTTAAATACTCCACACACCCCAAAAACTGTTAGAATTAATTTTAAAAAGTCAGTAAAATGGCAGGATTACAAAATCAAGATGCTAAAATTAGTAGCATTGTTATACGCCAATAATAAACTATGTGAAAATTAAATCAAGGAGCAATCCCCTTTGGAACAGCTACAAAAAAGTAAAAGATCTTGGAATAGTTTAAACTTGGGAGTTGAAAAAGCTCTGCAAGAAAAACTATAAAATATTGACTAAACAAACTTACAAAGACACGCAAAAAAAAAATGACAAGACATCCCATGTTCATAGATTGGAAGAATTAATATAAAATATCCCATACTAAAAAACACAATTTACACAATTTGCCCTATTAGAATACCAATGACATACTTCACAGAAATAGAAAAATAAACCCTAAAATTTATATGAAACCACAAAAGACCCCAAAAGTGAAAAAAATATTGAGCAAAAAGAACGAAGCTAAGGGCATCACACTATTTTACATCAAAATATATTACAAAGCTATAGTAACCGAAACAGCTTGATACTGCCATAAAAATAGACATATAGATCAATAGAAGATAATACAGAACCCAGAAATAAACTTATGAACTTACAACCAAATGATTTTTGATAGAAGTACTAAGAACACATACCGGGGAAATGACAGTCTCTTCCACAAATGGTGCATGGAAAACTGGATTTTTAACACACGCAGAAGAATCAGACTAGACCCTATCTCTCACCATATAAAATAATTCAACTCAAGATAAAGAATTAAATCTAAAACCTGAAACTATAAAACTACTAGAAGAAAACTTAGGGGAAATGTTTCATGACATTAGTCTGGGCAAGAGTTTTTTGGACAAGAATTAGAAAGCACAGTCAACAAAAGCAAATAGACAAGTGAGATTTTATCAAACTAAAATGCTTCTGCACAGCAGAGGAAATAATCAATAGAATGAAGAGAACACTTAAAGAATAGAAGAAAATATTTGCAAACTATACATTTCACAAGGGGTAAATGTCCAGAATATATAAGAAACTCAAACAACCCAATAGCAAGAAAACAATCTGATTAAAAAATAAAATAAAATCTGAATAGATAATTTTCGAAAGTATACATACAAATGGCCACTAGCTATATTTAAAAAATGTTTAACATCACTATTCATTAAGAAGATGCAAATCAAAGTGATGATAAGATACCATCTCCCCAATTAGAATGGTGTGATGGTTAATATGGTCAACTTGATTGGATTGAATGTTGCAAAATATTGCTCCTGAGTATATCTGTGAGGGTGCTGCCAAAAGAGATTTACATTGGAGTCAGCGGACTGGGAGAGGCAGATCCACCCCAATCTGAGTGGGCACCATCTAATCAGCTGCCAGTGCAACTAGGATAAAAGCAGGCAGGGGAACATAGAAGGACTAGACTGACTTAAGTCTTACAGCTTTTATCTTTCTCCCATGCTGGATGCTTCCTGCCCTTGAACATCATACTCCAAGTTCTTCAGGTTTTAGACTCTTAAACTTAACACCAGTGGTTTGCCAGGAGTGCTCCCATCTTCAACCACAGGCTGCTCTGTCAGCTTCCCTACTTATGAGGTTTTGGGATTTTGACTGGTTTCCTTTCTCCTCAGTTTGCAGATGGTCTATTGTGGGACTTCACCTTGTGATAGTGTGAATCAATAATCCTAAATAACTTCTCTTTGTATATACATCTATCCTGTTATATCCCTCTAGAGAACCCCGACTACTACAAATGGTTATTATCAAAAACAGGAAAGATAAATGCTTTTAGGATGTGGAGAAAGGAGAATGCTTATACACTGCTGGTAGAATGCAGAAAAACTGTGGAGATTCCTCAAAAAAAATTTAAAAATAGAACTACCGTATGATTCAGCAATCCCACTACTGGGCATACCCAAAGGAAATAAAATCGGTTTATCAAAGCCATACCTGCACTCCCATGTTTACTGAAGCACTGTTCACAGTAGTTACAATATGAAACCAACATATAGTATCCATTATGGATGAGTGTTTTATATACCCAATAAACTGTTATTTGTTATTCCACTATAAAAAAGGAATGAAATCTTGTCATTTGCAGCAACATGGATGAAGATGGAAGGCATTTATTAATTGAAGTGAGCAGTCACAGAACAACAAATACTGCAGGGTATCACTCAAATCAAAACCTAAAAAAGCTGATATCATAGAAGAGAGTAGAATAATGCTTACAAAAGGCTGGGACAAGGAGGAATGTGAAGAGATTGGTTAATGAGAATGGGATGACAATTAGGAAGAATGTGTGCTGCTGTTCTGTTGTGCAGAAAAGTGATTATAGTTAACAATACTATTTGGTCTACTTCAAAATAGAAGAATGTTCTCATTATAAATTAAAGATGAATGTTTGACATGATAGAAATGCTAAATACATAGATTTGATCATTACACTATATATATATATATGTATATATATAGAAATATCTTACCATACCCCATAAACACATCTAATTATTATGTGTCAATTAAGAAAAGACAGTGAACAGGATAATAAAATTACAATACTGATTTGGAGACAAATAGAGCAATGCATTAAAATAGAGTACAGAGCAGACACAAACTCATAAGGCCTCTTGAATTACATTACCACAAAAACACAACTGAGTAAAGGATGGTTTGTTCAATCGATGCTGTTTGTCAAATTAGATACGCATATGGAAAAAAAGATAATCACTTACAGATACACTGAAAATAATGCTTGATTAATTATATAATTAAACAATAAAGCTTTTGGAAGACAAATAGTAAAATGAGGAAACCAATAATTTCTTTTAAAAGATACAAAAAGTGCTAATAAGAAAGGAAATTTGATAAATTAGTCTAAAAGGTAAAATGTATCATCAAAAGTAAATATTAAGAAACTAAAAAGTCAATCCAAGAAATTGAATTTGTATACAGTACATATGTTAAACAGACCAATATATAAATAACTATTAGAATAGTAAAAAAAATACAGAGAGAACATCTGGTGGGAAAAAAAATGGGCTAAAAACTTAAACAGGTATTTTTTAAAAGAGCTGGATGGCACAGTGGCTCACACCTGTGATCCAAACACTTTGGGAGGCCAAGGTAGGTGGATCACTTGAGGTCAGGAGTTTGAGAACAGTCTGGTCAACATGCCAAAGCCCTGTTTCTACAAAAAATACAAAAATTAGCAGGTGTGGTGGTGTGGGCCTATAATCCCAGCTACTTGGGAGGCTGAGGCAGGAGAATCCCTTGAACCCAGGAGTTGGAAGTTGCAATGAGCCATAATTATGCCACTGCACTTCAGCCTGGGCAGCAGAGTGAGAACCTGTCAAGAAGGAAGGAAGGAAGGAAGGAAGGAAGGAAGGAAGGAAGGAAGGAAGGAAGGAAAAAAGAAAGAAAGAGCCAAACAAAGGAATAGATGGTCCGCATTATCAGTTATCAGGGAAATGAAAATAAAAATTATGAGTACCATTATCTACCCACCACAATGGCCAAAATTTAAAAAAAAATTAACAACAAAGAAACCAGAACCAAACACATTCGAGGTGGAAAAAACTAACAAGTATACACGGCCAGTGGAGATATAAATTAGTATTTCAGAATTGTGTTCCTTAGTTCAGCTAAAACCCGTATTCTTGTCACATGTTTAAAAAAATTTAGCCACACACATTGAAGGATGATTACAGCAGAGTTTTATTTGGTGAAAAAAAGAAAAAGAAAAACCCTCAGCAAAGCAACATGGAAGTCCTGCTAACAGGCCCCTGACCTCACAGACTGAATCCCAAGCCACCACAAAGGAACTGAACAGCTCAGGCTACCCCCATCCCCCACCTTCCCCCTACCCAACACCCAAGGTGCAACTTCCCTGTGGCTCCACCCACTTTCCCCAGTGCACCTGTCGGGCTCCAGTCTGCTGAGGGCGTGCCTAGGCAAGCCCTGGGCAGATTTCCTGATCTGCACAAAAGCACCTGATGTAAACACTTGTGAGGAGGGTCGGAGATTCCCGTGGTACCCCTTTTTATCTGCCTACTCATTTGACTATCTCGTTAGTACCATCACTTTTCTTAAAGACAGCAAATAAAACAGAAAGAAGCAAAACACTGATAACATTAAAAATATGTTCCTGCCTGTGGAATAATTTATTTACACATGTACTATAAATGGATATTATCAATTGTGATTTTTTAAAGGCTTCAAACATCATCTAGTTATGTGTAATGTTACTAAATGTTGGGGAACATGATCATTATGTATTTTGTGTGGATATAAGCAGGTCAATATTTTTGCACAGATCAGACTGTTAGGCTTTACTTGTTCCTGCACATTAAGGAAGCACAGATATCTTTCAAAGACCTGTACAATTTTTCATATCAGACGCTAGAAAGAGATTTTATAAAAATCAGAAGTTTAGGAAAATTCTGATAACTTCTGATATAATCATGTGTATCATTCTACTAAGGTTTCTTCATCTTTCTAGTAGACTGTGAACAGAAGATAAATCTTGGGGGCTCTAAATCACTAAGCTAAATGGAAAAGTCAAGCTGGGAACTGCTTAAGGCCAACCTGCCTCCCATTTTGTTCAAAGTCACCCCTCTGCTCACTGAGATAAATGCATATGTAACTGCCTCCTTTGGAGAGGCAATTCAGAAACTCAAAAGAATACAACCATTTGTCTCTTATCTATCTATGACCTGGTAGCCCCCTCCCCACTTCAAGTCTTCCTGCCTTTGCTTTGAGTTGTCCACCTTCCAGACTGAACCAATGTTCATCTTGCATGTGTTGATTGATGTCTTATGTCTCTACAGAATGTATAAAATCAATCTGTGCTCTGACGATTTGGGGAACATGTCATCAGTACCTTCAGAGGCTTTGCCATGGATGTGTATCCTCAACTTAGGTAAAATAAACTTTCTAAATTAACTGAGACCTGTCACAGATTTTCAGGGTGCACAAGACAAACTCTTGCAAAGAGCTTTTGTAGCAACTGCTTTTCAGGCAGTTGGCTTGATCCATGGTATAAATAACCCACTTACTTCCCCTGTCTTTTTCCTTTAGCTCATAAAAGCAGAGGTGCTGCCGTGCTGCTGGTATCTGAAAGTGACTGCCACTACCGAAGCAGCAACTAAAAGTGTAGGTACAATCATTTCTAAAAGTGATTTGGTAACATAATCTAACATTTATGACCAAATATGGGTTAGTAAAACCAATATGCAAAATTAGAAGCAAATCCAAATATCTACTCATCAAGAGAGTTGATAAAGTGTAGTGTATTCACTGCAAGGTGATAGTATACAGCAATGAAAGAGAGATATACTGTTGGTGTATGTATCGTGTATTGATGGATGAATCCAGTAAGCATAAAGCATAAAGCAGAATGAGATATATTTCATGAGTCTTAGGAACTTTCAATCTCATGGAAGGTACCGATGTATTAATAAGTTATTATAATGTAGTCTTATAAAGTCAATCCTGTAGAATGTTAAGAAAGGTAATGACACATTATATGATATGGAATCAGAAAGTCTTCCTGGGAAAGAGAGCACGTAAGCTGAGATTTAAAAGGAAAGTAGGACCTAGCTAGGCAAATCATATGGACAATTATAAGTAATTCTTAGTTGTGAGGCAGAATAAGAAAAGATGCAGTGGCAACAAATAGTATGCTGTGTCAAATATATTATTTGGGTTATTTCTGAAACTTAAACTAAAAACCAGGAAGTGGCAAGAGATTATACTAGCGCAATAGGTAGGAATCAAATGATGAAAGCTTTATGTCTGATATTTAATATTTTGACTTTAATCTTTTAGCCAATTCAGAGGCATTGAGTGTTTTACTAAACAAAAGATATAGTCAGATTTGAATATTAAATAGATTGCTTTGATTGCTGAATCAAGTTGAGGAAAGTATTGCAGAATTAAGACACTTTTTAGGAAGCAGTTGAATTTGTTCAGATGGATGGAAACCTGATCTACAGAAGTAATTTGGCTAATGGAATACAGAGAATGCAATTAAAAAAATAATTACAAAATGAACTTGTAGTGTTTTTATTATTAGATTGTAGGAAGAAATTATCAAATTTTCTAACTTGATATCTGAATGGTTTTGCAATATTTTTAGTTAAGAATATTATTATAAATTATGCTGTGAAGGTAGAATGTAATCGCTAATTCATTTGTCAAGACTTAAAGTAATCAAAGTTCTAAGGACACTTTAGATTCATTCTGAAATATTTTTCCATTTCATTTTTCTGAAATCTGCTTGAGAGTTGTGATGTTTATAATTCAACTATGTGAATGAAATAATTGACATAAGTCATGTTGACAACTATATTTCTAACAAATGTGGCAAAGTAGAGTGCCAACATATACATATATTTGTAAACCAAATTCCATTCATTTGCTCACTTATTAACAATTATTGATCAAACACAATGTAAGCAAGACATGTAAGTATTGTGCAGAACTTTGTGTTCTTAGATATGTTAAAATCAATATGAATCTATAAGAACATAAAATCAATACGAATATAACAAGCAAATTTACAAATTAGGCACATGAGATCAGTTTCATAAAGATGATCCTGAAACTATTTGATTATGTTTTTATCCTTTTTACAGTTTGTGGATTATGTCAAGTAAACACAGTCAATTTTATGCAGTATTTGAGACAGTCATATATTTAATTATCTGATTTTTTACTTTAATCTGTTTTATTAAGATTCATAAGAGATTATTTAAAGAATTTATTGTAAATAAAAACTTTTAAATGTATAATGTATATGTTGAAGCTATATTTAAATTTATTCGATATAAATTTTAAATTATTCAATATTTCAATTATACAAATGCTTTCTAATTATAAAATCTCTCTATCTCTAGTAATAATTTGAACTTACATTTAGTTTTCTTTTACATTATTAAGGTTATGCAATTTTAGTTCCTTTACATTAACATGAAACATGAGTTTTAAAATGTTTTCACTTCTGACATTTCTTTGTCCTTATATTTTATATATCTCTCTTTTATTTACCCTGCAGACAGACACTTTCCCCACAATTCAATGTGAGAAGCATAGTTTTTTTATTGTAGCATTTGGTTTACATCTCAACTAATCAGTGATATTATTCAACATTTATAATTCAACTTTTTACTTCTGATGACATCTAGAGTGGAAGTAGGTTGTGTAAAAGCAACCAATAATTAAAATGAGTAAACAATGATTTTTTGTGAGTCTTAATTTACTCTTGTATCTTACTTTGAGTCATCCCAGAAGCAGAACCTGAGACATTGATGTAAGTGCAAGTAGTACATTTTTTTTTTAGGGAGGTGATTCCAGGAAATATCAGTAGGGTAATGGCATTGTGAGACTGGTAAAGAAAAGATATGGAATATAATTTTGATGAAACCTAAGTAATCCTACCAGTCTCTAAATTTCTTGCTTATTGGGAAGTTTACATGAGATAATACCTTATTATCCATAGTTTGAAGAATGTCTCTGATAAAAATTAATCCATGTAATTACTTCAGTTTTCACAGATTAGGCAGAAAAATTAATTTGGCTAGATTTTTCAGTCAGTTTCTATTTGTTTATTATGATTTCAGTGTATAGGCACACAAAATTGTGACATAGAAGCATATAATCTACTGTGACACTACATGAAAACTTCAGCTTGCTAGCATAATATTCTAATAATGTGAAGTAGATATTAAGTTCAATAACCAAGAGCAAATGAATACATTGCACAGATGATATACTACTTCCTTAGAGGAGGAAACTCAAGAGGAATTAACTATATTGACACATATGCCTGACTAGACTCCAAAATTGGAATGAAAAAGAAATTGGTCAGGGATATAATAGCATACCAATCTCTTTGACCTGTAACAATTCCATGTCATGTATCTGATGTAATCAGAGGAGTCACCATGTTTATTCCTCAGTAGTATATTGTTAATCTTTAGGAACCTCTGTTTAATACACTTGCTGAGTAGCACAATTTTAAAAGTGAAGTCAATTAACCTGCTTTATCATTTCCATAATCGAAGCAGTGATTTTTTGGTTACCTTTTAAGATTACTGTATGCCTTCTTGACTCCCTGGGAGTGACTGGTTAAGTTCACATTTAGCATAGCCAATTAAAATTAAGAAAAAGCGAGATTTAATCAATTTGCCAGGAAGAGGGCAAAAGCAATCTTAAAAATGTCATAGACTGGGAAAGTTCACTTTACCCAAACCATTGCAAAAAAGTCCAAGATCTCCAATAAGAGATGAAGTTGGAGAATGGCTGAAGTGAGAATTTCCTCTCTCAGTAAATCTTTTTCAGATTTTAAGCTTCAATAGAGATGGCAAGTCCATTTACTGTTCAAGTACTTTTGTTGTTACTGTTCTAAATCTTGGTCCTTTCAATTAAATCTAAAGGCCTCCAGATTAGAGAGATAAAATAAATGTGTTTCCTGGCTATAAAAGTGATTATGTGGCTAGGCATGGTGGCTCACACCTGTAAACCCAGCACTTTGGGAGACTGAGGCGGGCGGATCACAAGATCAGCAGTTTGAGACCAGCCTGGCCAACATGATGAAACCCTGTCTCTACAAAGTTAGTCAGGCGTGGTGGCAGGGGCCTGTGGTCCTGGCTACTTGGGAGGCTGAGGAAAGTGAATCGCTTGAACATGGGAGGCGGACGTTGCAGTGAGCCAGGATCGTGCCAGGGCACTCCAGCCTGAGCTACAGGTTAAGACTCCGTTTCAAAATTTGATAAAGAAAAAAAAAAAGACTGTGTTTCAAAAAAAAAAAAGTAATTATGTTCCAGAGTGTATTTTTCTTAGAGCAATAATTCAGTATTCACTGTACTTGAGAAAAAAAGGCATTAGTCCAGGTAAATAAGTGTTTAGCTTCTTAACAATGCTTTTAAAATTTTAGTTTTGCTAAAAATAACCTGGGGAATTTATTGGTATCATAGTTTCACAGGACCCATTCTCGGATGGATATTCTGATTTAATAGAATGAGATGGAAATAAGAATCTATATTTTGCTAACATAATGAGTAATTCAGGTACAGGCAATCTACTCCTTGAGAAACACTGCGTAACAGCAGAAATATTGCTATTCTCAATTTATTAGGGATATTTTTTATTTTTTATAAATCAAACCTGCTGAAACTACCAGTCAGATTAACATTATGAAGCACCAATATTTCAAAAATATTCCTGAGTAACTCAATCTACTTGGTCTTAGTAAGATTTTCTCTCTCTAAATTCCATAATTAAAAAAAAAAATTCAATAGGTCTTTGGGGAACAGGTGGTGTTTGGTTACATGGATAAGTTCTTTAGCAGTGATTTCTAAGATTTTGGAACGCCTATCACCTGAGCAGTGTAGACTGTATGCAATGTGTTGTCTTTTATCCCTCAGCCCCCTCCCACCATTTCTTCCAAGTACCCAAAGAAAATTGTATCATTCTTATGCCTCTGCATTCTCATAGCTTAGCTCCCATTGACAAAACGGAATATACCATGTTTGCTTTTCCATTCCCGAGTTACTTTACGTAGAATAATGGTCTCCAACTCCATCCAGGTTACTGTGAATGCCATTATTTCATTCCTTTTTATGGCTGAGTAGTATTCCATGGTATATGCCACATTTTCTTTATCCACTCATTGATTGAAGGGCATCTGGGCTGGTTTTATACTTTTGCAATTGCAAATTTTGCTGCTATAAATATACCTGTGTGAGTGTCTCTTTCATATAATAATTCATTTTCCTCTGAGGAGCTATCCGGTAGTGGGATTGCTGGATCAAATGGTATATCTACATTCAGTTCTTTAAGGAATCTCCATATTGTTTTCCATAGTGGTTGTACTAGTTTACATTCTCACCAGTAATGTAAAAGCATTCTCTTTTCAACATCACTAATTATCAAATGCAAACAACAATGTGATAACATCTTACTCCTGCAAGAATGGCCATAATTTAAAAATAAAAAAATTAATAATTTTTTAATTAATTACTATAGTAACATACTGATCTCCTTTTAAGAAGGTTTAGTTGGAATGGATTAATTGCTCCTAACTTGTTTCAAATAGTTATAGAAAGGGGATATGTTGATCAAAGTATATAAAATTTTAGTTAGACTGCAGGAATAGGTTTTAGTGATCTTTTGCACTTCATCATGACCACAGTTAATAATGTATTGTGTATTTCAAAACTGCTAAAATAATAGATTTTTTAATGTTCTCACCATACACACAAAAACCTTGGATTGGTAAGGTGGCAGATGTGTCAATTAGCTTAATTTAATCCTTTTTTCAATGTATACACAGATCAAAACATTATATTGTACCCCATAAATATATACAACTATTATTTGTCAATTAAAAATAAATAAGCTTATTTTTTTTAAAAAAAGTCTGATAATTATTGGTTTCAAGGCTGTATATTAGTTTCCCTGAATCAAAAGTAGAGAAACTTGTAAATTAAAAAAAAAAATATATATATATATATATATAATATTACATTATATGTAAGTTATTGGCTTTCCTATTTAGGTGATATTTGTATCCAACTAAAGTTCCAACTATGATTGAACAGTTTTATAGTATTAATACAGAGTTAGCTAGGCATGGTGGCTCAGCCTCTAATATCACCACTTTGGGAGACTGAGGTGGGCAGATCAGGAAGTCAGGAGATTGAGATCAGCCTGGCCAACATGGTGAAACCCCATCTCTACTAAAAATAAAAAAATTAGCCAGCAGTGGAGGCCCACACCTGTAATCTCAGCTACGCTGGAGGCTGAGGCAGGAGAATTGCTTGAACTCAGGAGGTTGCATTAAGCCAAGATTACACCACTGAACTCCAGCCTGGGCAACAGAGCCAGTCTCCATCTCAAAAGAAAAAACAAACGAACAAATAAAACAAAAAAAGTTTTATAAAATTAAAACAGCTTTGTAGATGCTAACGTAATGTTTAAAGTGCTGCAGTTTTTTTCAAAATGTTTTTATTGCTTGCTAAATTTTTATAGATGAAATAAAATTAGTACATTAATGTCAGCATCAGTTAAAGTATTTGGTTATTGTGTATCTTTTTATCTAACATAAGCATTCAATTGGAGGTTAATGCTCAGTTTTGTAATGTACACATATGCTGTGATCTCAATGACGGGGTAAAATTGTGACCACTTTGCTATATATACTTACAGCATAATATTTTGATTGATTATCTAGGTTAGGGAGTAATTTAGTATTTTCCTTTATCATGCATTTTGAATATAACTTGTTCACATTTGCTGATTACATTTCTGCAAGGGCTTTCAACCATCTGTGCTCTGTAGTTGCTGAAAATGTTAAACCCAAAGGGAAATAAATGACAATAATCATTAACATGAAGCAACAATAAAGAATCTAAATTTGCAAGCTCAGACATTGCCTATAGTTTATGATTAATGAAGGCAAACACATACTGAAAGCTGATTATGTGTTTCATTTTATGTGACGCCTAAGGGGCTATAGCTAAAAAGAAACTATTGGAATCCCTCAAATCTCAGTACAAGTTCAATTTGTTTTCTCACTTGCATTGATTTTTAGACAGTCCTCAGTAAACGGAATCAGCAGTAACTCTTGCTTGCACTACGGTGCATGTTAAGCAATTTGAATATATTTATTTTCCATTCACCAAAGTTAGCATTGTTTTGTCTAGTAAAACAATAATACCTTAATTTGTAGATTAGTAAATACTCTTGGGGACAAATAAAAATGTACTACCCTGCAATTTTTTGAATCTTTTTACATGTTCTAATATCTCTTGAACATTTCCTCTGGTTTTATTTATTAAAGTCATCACAAAATTTTTCTTACACAGACACCTCAAGGTTTCCCTCACTGTGGTTTGTCTTCTCAACCACTGACCCATGAGTTGTCTCATCAAGAGAAATGTATATTTTTGCATTTTATACATCTAACAGCTGAATTGATTGAATTGTAATTTTTATTTGTTACTTTTACTTCATCTTAAGATAAAATTAATCTTAATATTCCTATTTTTTTATTGATTTGCCTGCTTGATTGAAAGATAGACATTTTTTAAATTTATATTTATCTTTGATCTTATTTGTTTATGCTAATAAACTTGTAAAAATACATATTCTAATTAACAACGAAGTGCTTCCTTTACTAGTTTAAAGGAACACAAATTTTAAATTTGTATTTAACTAAATTTCTTCATCTTGATTATGCTTTAGTTACATAAGTCAATGTCTGTCATCTTAGAATAAACATTCTGAAATATTTGAGGATGAAGATTCATCAAATATGCAACCGACATTCAAATGTTTCAGAAAAATATTATATATATTTATATTTATCATATTTATGTCATATGTATTGTAGTTCTTATCTGATACAGTTTGGATGTGCATTCCCACCCAAATCTCATATTGACATGTAATCACCAATGTTGGAGGTAGGGCCTGGTGGGAGGTAATTGGATCATGAGGGTGCTTTCTCATACTTCAGCACCATCCCTCTTGGTACTGTCCTTGCAATAGGGAGTTCTCATGAGATCTGCTTATTTAAACATGTGTGGTACTCCCCCACTCTCTCTTGCTTCCACTTTCACCATGTGATGTGTCTGCTCCCCCTTCACTTTTCACCATGTTTGTAACTTTCCTGAGGCCTCCCCAGAAGTCCAGGAGATGCCAGCATCATGCTTCCTGTACAACCTGCAGAACCATGAGCCAATTCAACCTCTTTAACTTAGAAATTATGCAGCTTCAGGTATTTCTTTGTAGCAATGTGAGAGTAGACTAACACATTTTCTATATATACACACATGAGAAAGGGAGAGACAGAGAGAAAAGGAGGCAAAAATGATGGATATAATATAAATATTGGTAAAATGTTAAAGCTGGAAAATTTGGATTAAAGGTGTATCAAATTTCCTTGCACTACTCTTGATTGTTTTCCTTTAAATTTAATGTTATTTCAAAATACATAAGTGCAAGGAAAAAAAAAGTTTCAGGAGTTGAGTATTTCAGTCAATTAAAATGGAGAAGAAATCATTGGGATTAATGCGGTCAGAGGATTGTAAAGTAAGGTACTAAATATGTTGACCATATGGACTGAAGACATGCAAGATTATGAAAGCCATTTAATAGGAATGAAGGCATCAAGTCAGGGTGAATATTCTTAATAAATGAGGGTAAATGAGCAGGAAGTAAATGACATAGAATATGTTTAAGATTTATAAAAAGAGTTATACACTGCTCAAAAAAATCAAGATTCATGTCTGGAAGTGACAAAAATATAACATTTTCTATTCTTCCCAACTGAAACTTAATTTTCAATTGAGATAAACAATAGATTGAGCATTCAGTAAAATAAAATTGTATTGGAAATTTTTTATTTATTTTTTTGGCTAACTCCTGAAAAACATCTTTCTACCTGGCTTCTACACAATCAGTGACAGGGTCATCAAATCAATTTAGTGGGTAGTAGACATCATGTATTTAGAATAATAGAATAGAATTGGTATGTTTAGGATACGAATTGTTACTGTTTTTTCCAATTATATTGCATTTATGTTGATAATGATTCAAAATGTAATTCTTATTGTGGATTGAGTTTCTAAAAAATGTTTGAAAGCTAATCGCTCCAAAAAACTTTCTATAATTCCCAAGGATTTAACAGAAAGAAATTGAAGGGTATAGGTGTTATCTAGGGGACTAGATTAGTGCAAAGAAAAAGGAGAAAAATATGTGGATTATAGTTTAAGACAGGACTTTTTTTAGGTGTACTGGACAAAAAACAAAATGTAGACACTGGCTAACAGTAAGATTCTATATGAAAGTTTTCTATAAAGTGTTTTTAGTGCCACATTATGTGGATTATGCTGGACTCTGACAACCTCTTATTTAGATGTGTCCACTAATTTTAAGAATGCATAGTAAATCAAATGTAGAAGTAGGTACTGTGAAAATATTTCCAAGAAATTCAACTGCATGTATGGTGACAGGCTCAGTTAATAACAAATATAAATTTATTGCATTAGTCTATCCCCTGAGATTGTTAGTGCAATGCTGTCATGCCTGGACCACTGGCTAAGGAGCATGATTAATATAGTTATTCAAAGAGACCATTTAAAGGTTTGAATGACCTTGTCATTACTTTATGCAAAAGGAATGCTTCAATAAGGAATGCTTCAATTATAAACTTCCAACATGTGTGATTTGTATTTCTACTTAGAGTCACTAAGAAACTATATTTTTATTGGAAAAGACTGAATACACATGAAATGGCTAAATGTAAAAAAGATAATTAAAATAAAAGTAAGTGTTATACAGCACTAGTAATTTTTTATAATCCTAAAAGACTTAAAAACCTAAATCAAGTATCTGGTGGCTATTTTGTCAGTGATATCATTCTTTAGGAATTTTGCACGAATTTGTTTTAAGATCCTACATAAATTTGACATCATTTAGAATTGTGATTTGTTCAAATAGTTTTATATATTTATGGGAATAGATTAATATCATATATTAAAATACTAAGTTAAAACATATGATATATCTTAAATCAGAATTTACACTAAAATATACATGACATTTAAAAAATTAATAAATTTGAAGTTTCAAAATTTATGAATAGAAACAGGAAAATTACATCATTTTTACACTAAAGAAATTAGGTTTATGTAAGTTAGAATTTTTTAAATACTTCAATGTATATAATGAAGAACACAAATCTTAAATTTACTCAGATTGATTAGTTTTTACATACGACGCTTTTACGTAGCTATCATTTATCAAGGTGTAAAACATTTCCAGTGTTACAGAAGGTTCTCTCATGCCAATTTCCAGTAGTTTTTCTCCCTTTTCCAAAGCTATTTTGGTAACTGTCATGATAGTGTTTCCTGTCCTTGAGTTTTGTATAAATGTAATTATACAATGTGCTATTTTCTGTATAAATATTTCATTCAAATGCAAAGAACAACTATTAGTTACTACAGTTAATATTAAGTCTAAGATTATTAAATCTTGTAAATTTGACATTGTAAACACAACTTTTTCTTTAATTAAAAATGTTTATTGAGTGTCACAATTTATCAACATTATTTTATACATTAGTGATTCAGGCATAAACAGGATCAACAAGATGTCTGTTTTTATGGTTGTTTACTTTCTTATATTTTTATGGGTTGAGGGTGGGATCCAGGTAGACGATAAATAAAAGGATTATTTCATATCTAATAGAGCTCTTTAGTAACAAAACATGGCAGTGATAGAGGGTAAGATAAATGTGAACCCAGGAGGCAGGTTTGATCTTGTGATAAGTGAAATCCCTGAGAAAGTGACATCTCTGAGAAAAAAGATGTGAATGACAAAAAACTATTAGCCATGCAAATGGGTGGTGAAGAAAGTTCCAGGCAAACCTGAAGTGAATGCTCATGGGTGACAATAATTGCAGTTGTGAATAAAGAAAGAGAAGTTTGAGTAGGAAATCTGGGCAAATCTCTAGGTAATAATAAAAATTGATCCTCTGATACCATCTAGAAGCAGGAAATTGCTGGCTCATCTTTAGAAAAAGATTAAAAAGTAAAAAAATAATACTATTAAATTATTATAAATACAATATATATGACAAAAAATAAAATGCAATCATTTGATCTATTTTCAGGCAAATTATAATCTAATTTGGGAAGGAAAAACATTAATTGAGAGAAACTTTAATTAATATTTCACTGTGTTTCTTCAAATCAAATATATACATATTCATTTTTACACATTTGTAGCAGAGGAATCTAAAGATCTATGTTTAGACATTAAAGTAGGTTCACACAAAAAAATGTATGCCAAACTATGTGTATAATGTGGAGAAAAATTAATTAAGTGGCTACATGAGACATTCATTTAGATGTGATAAAGAAAGAATTCCTCTGTTAAATGTGTACAGAATGTAATACATGGTTAATTTTCAAGAGAAAAATATCTATATTATTCAGTGGCATTTCTATGGTTGCACTAGTCTTTTTCCACAGTCTGTTTTTTCAAAATATATATGGTGAGGACATAAAAGACAATAATTTGGGGTTATTTTTAGACAAATCTTATTGGCCACAAAAAAATTAAATCAAGGCAATCATATACCTATGTTTTTGTAATCTAGCGTGACCCAGTAAGCACACAAATGCAATATGTTCTGAAAATAACATAGATAAAGTATTATTAAGACTTCATCTTGTCCTATTAAATCATAGTAAATACAAACTGTGGTTTAACTCTAGATCTGTGTCAGTTATCTGTGTTAACCTCTATTAATTCAAATTTAAGTGTTCTCTAGATGATTAGGGGTCATAATATGGAATACTAAATAATACTGTTTCTTAAATACATACAAATATTGAAATTGTTTATTATAAACAGGTTTAAATTCAGTAAACTTATATTTTCAGATGTCAAAAATGCAATTACATTGCATTTCTTACAATTATTTATGTTTCATATATGTTAAAAAGTTGAGTTTTTCACTCATTTCAAATAATTAAGAAAAATATTTCTCACAAGAAACCAACAACGATGAAATGAGCAGTCTGTATGCTGTCTTCTCAGGGATATTCTTTCCAGTAGAGTAGAAATAATGTTATTTTATTAAGCTAGTAAATATTTCATTTTTATTTGACTCTCATGATTGTTTACAGTATATTTTCTTGAACTGTGTGTTTTATTTATTTTCTTATTTCAATAGGTTTTAGAGAAACAGGTAGTGTTGGGTTATATGCAGAAGTTCTTTAGTGATTTCTGATATTCTGATCCACATATCACCCAAGCAGTATACACTGTACCCAGTGTGTAGTTTTTCTATCCCTCACCCCACCTTCCCTGCCTATCCTCCAAATCCCCAAATGTGGGGGACCGGCATGTGCACGTCTGCCAAGAGGCTCCCGGCCTGCGGGAGGCCTCACCCCAACTTAGAGATGTTCACTACCTGGAGGAGAGAGTGCGCAGAAGAAAAGACAGACAGACAGTGGGGTCTGGAGGACTACTCAGGCAATGCCAGCATAGCATGCCAGAATAGTAAGTT
>CAUYLG010012984.1:0-10553 GCA_963573385.1 Cacajao melanocephalus | reverse complement strand
ATGTAGTTTTGATTTGCATTTCTCTAATGACCAGTAATGATGAGCATTTTTTCATGTTTGTTGGCCTCATATATGTATCCTTTTGAAAAGTGTCTGTTTATGTCCTTTGCCCACTTTTGAATGGGTTTGTTTTTTTCTTGTAAATCTGTTTTAGTTCTTTGTAGATTCTGGATATTAGCCCTTTGTCAGATGGGTAGATTGCAAAAATTTTTTCCCATTCTGTCGGTTCCTGGTTCACTCTAATGATTGTTCCTTTTGCTGTACAGAAGCTCTGGAGTTTAATTAGATACCATTTGTCTATTTTGGCTTTTGTTGCCAATGCTTTTGAATGTTTTGGTCATGAAGTCCTTGCCTATACCTATGTCCTGAATGGTTTTGCCTAGGTTTTCTTCTAGGGTTTTTATGGTGTTAGGTCTTATGTTTAAGTCTGTAATCCATCTGGAGTTAATTTTAGTGTAAGGTGTCATGAAGGGGTCCAGTTTCTGCTTTCTGCACATGGCTAGCCAGTTTCTGCTTTCTGCACATGGCTAGCCAGTTATCCCAACACCATTTATTAAACAGGGAATCTTTTCCCCATTGCTTGTTTTTGTCAGGTTTGTCAAAGATCAGATGGTTGTAGATGCCTCGGAGGCAAGCCACACATCTACAACCCACTATTCTTAAGATGATAAAGTTCCTGAGCATCACCAGCAATGTGATTTGGCCCCTACCTCTCTTTCTCTCCAGTCTCATGCCCCCCAATTTTCCTTATCCCCTCTCCTCTTGACCCACCGAATTTCTTCTAGTGCCTTGTGTTTTCCATGTTTTCTCTTCACATAGAGCCTTTGCATATGTGGTTCCCACTTCCTAGAATATTCTTCTCACCCCTCTCCAACTGAACAATTTCTTCTTACCTTCAGATCTCATCTTAGCAATGCTCCCCACAAGAGCCTTGTCTGACCCCTGGCCTTGTCAAGAATCTTGTCACATGTTCTCTTAATGGTAAGGTCATCCACTTCATAGTTCTGGACCCCATGACAATTTTACTTCTATGTGGGTGACTATTTGATTAATTCTGCCTCCCCTAGTAACACTGTAAGGTTCATGAGGATACAGACTGAGTCTGTTTTCACTGAACATTGAATCCCCAGCTCTGCGTCAGACACAGAGTAAGTGCTCAACACATTTCTAAACTAAACAAAACATTTAAAATTATGAAATGGAGGAGTGACGAAACTGTTGCAGTGGCCCTACAGGAAAAGATGAGGGCCTGAATCTAAAGCAGGTTTTTCATGCATTACCTTGGCTAATGTTCTGAATACTCCATCTTTTGCGTTAGGTATTTTATAGACAAGGAAACTAGAGACATCAAATAACTTGTGTTCGGGGTCAAATAGTGGTAGATCTAAGATGCCAATCCAGGTTATCTGAATCCAAATTCTGTCCCCTTTCTATTAAAACACACACACACACACACACACACACACACACCCCAAAAAACAAACAAAACTTTGAGACAAGCCGAGGAGACAGCAAGGAGCTCAGGAGTGAGATCCAGGAACTCTGGTGCCTACAGATTCCAGCAAGGAAATGTAAAAACTAGTAGGCCAAAGCTAAGGTAAGAGAGGGCATTGGAAACCACACCAAGCTAGAAAGTGCATGCCCATCTAATTCTAGCTGCAACTTATCATTAATGCATGAAAATATGGGTCCAGCATTTTTAGGTCATCCTATTTTTTTTTAGAGAAGTTCAAAGCTCCATTTTTGTGTGAAATCTTTCTGATTTTGAAATACTATATGGATCATGCATAATATGTCTGCAGGAGGAATGTGGATTGTGGATACCACTTTGCAGCCCCCAGTCCAGATGAATGGGAGATTAGCTGAGAAGCTGCACTGTTGCCAGTAGTCACCGGTGCTTATGTCTTCCATGGAAAATATTTGGGCAGGGACCTCATAAATAATCTTAGCAATAGTTATCCAACTTGAACTTTGATGATTCCATGAAACTGAGAAGCTAGGATCAGTTAATTTATAACTGGCTTTATGGTTTCAAGATCACTATGTTCTGATAAATCAAAGAACAACTAGCCAGAGGATAGATATCTCACAGAATGAAGATATCTGTCCTCTGGCTAGTTGTTCTTTGATTTATCAGAACATAGGAAGGCAATGGTTAGGAGCCCCATGGCCACTGGAGAATTTACAAATTACTGACAACGCTATTCTCCTTTCAAAGAAAATACAATCCAAAGATAAGCAGATAAAGGTTGTTGACTTAATTCAAATTCCCATTTGGACATTGTAGTCACTTCCAATGCCAGAGACCATGGGAAAGTTCATATTTATCTCTGGGTTCATTTCTCATTAAAGAAATAAAAGGATGTCACAAACTGCTCTTCCAAGAGAGAAGCTATGAGAAGTGAATGTCTGCTCCTCAGTTTCAGTTCCTCTAACTCCGGAGGATCCTGGCATACAGAAGAGCTTCACACATCTGCTCCATCTTTCCTTCCTCAATTGAACCCCAACCAAATACATGGATCAGAAATTGTTGGGCCTTTTTTTCTACAGTTCTAACTGACTCAGTTAAATCACCAGCAACCTAATCACCACGCACTTCATGAAAGTTATTTTGTGGAGCACATTCCATAAAATAAAAGGCACAAAATTTTGAGGTCTTAGAATTTCCCTTATCCTCCTCTAATTTTAAAAGGCATTTGATGCCAATAGAATAATTTAGCAACAACCTTCACATATTCGTGAATCATGGATAGAGGAATTGTTTGGTTGCCGTCCAGATAGTTAGCAACCTTACTTCGCTCTTGGATCAGTGAAGCCAGGCTACATACAGGAAAAAATAACTAGGAGGTTTCGGTGTATTAACAGAATAAAACCTCGTTGCTTACTTCTGTTACAGTTCAGTGTAGATTGGTAGGATGTTTGGGGGGATGAGGAGTTTTGCTCTACATAGTCAATCAGGGAGTCAGGATCCTTTTATCCTGTGGTTCTACTCTTAGTTCAGTGGTTGGCAAATGTTTTCTGTAAAAAGCCTTGTAGGGCTGGGTGGGGTGGCTCACATCTGTAATCCCAGCACTTTGGGAGGCTGAGGTGGGTGGATCACTTGAGGTCAGGAGTTTGAGACCAGCCTGACAGACATGGTAAAACCCCATCTCTACTAAAAATACAAAATTAGCCAGGCGTGGTGGTGCACACCTGTAATCCTCCCTACTTGGGAGGCTGAGGCAGGAGAATCACTTGACCCCGGAAGGTAGAAGTTTCAGTGAGCCTAGATGGCAACATTGCACTCCAGCCTGGGCAACAAGAGCAAAATTCTGTCAAAAAAAAAAAAGAAAGAAAAGCCACATAGTAAGTATTTTAGGCTTTGTGTGCCCTATGGTCTCTGTCACAACTATTTAACTCTGCCACTGTAGCACAAAAGCAGCCATAGGCAATATGTACATGAATGGACATGGCTGTGTTCCAGTAAAACTTTCTTTACAAAACAGGCAGCAGGACCGATCTGCCCCGTGAGTCACAGTTTGCTGACTTCTGCTCTCAGACGTCGTCCTTCTGTGCATTTGGCCAGTCAGTAGCAAAAGGGAGAGTGCCACAAAAGAGACACATCTGAAATTAATGCCTATCCCCATACAATGTCATGACGATTATATTAAACAATGTTTGTAAAGTGCCTCGTGCAAAGGTCAGTGTATAGGAGTTGCCAATAAATGACAAGTGTCATCATTTTTAAATGATAAAGTACCTTTAGTACTTACAGGAAGAAGCAGTCATTTTTAATTGATCAGGAAAGGCCAGAGTTGATTCTTAAAGCTAGGGTAGGCTTTTAACAAACAAAACTTGGGAGACAGCATCAATAAATGTATAGCAGCAGGAAAGCGTTGTAGGCTTACTAAGCACATGTAGTTCAGTTTGGCCATAACACAGCTATGTGGAGCATTATGAGAGATAAGTCTGGAAAGGTAAGAAGGCTTCAAATGCCAAGTTTAAAGTTCAGATGTTCAGCAGCAATAGGGAGCCATGTTAATTTGTTGAGGAATACATACGCAAATCTTGTGTTCCAAAAATCTGTTTGTAAATTCATTGTTTGAAACACAGACTATGTTTTCTAACACAGTGTAAAGCAGTGGGAGTTCCAGTCCCAGACTGGTTCACAGAAGCCTGCTTCCCAGGTGTTTAGAACGCTTACCTATCTACAAAGCATAATTGTTTTACTCAATATGCCCAGAAAATAGTTCAGCTATGGAGCTATATAAATGTTGCTCTGATTATGATGATCTTAATCTAAAATGTCCAGGCGTGGTGGCTCATACATTGAATCCCAACACTTTGGGAGGCCAGGCAGGCAGATCACCTGAGGTCAGGAGTTTGAGACCAGCCTGGCCAACATAGTGCAATACAAAAATTAGCCAGGCATGGTAGTGTGCGCCTGTAGTCCCAGCTACTCAGGAGGCTCAGGTGGAAGAACCACTTGAATCCAGGCAACAGAAGTTGCAGTAAGCAGAGATCAAGCCACTTTACTCCAGCCTAGGCAATAGAGCAAGACACTATCTCAAAAACAAATACATAAATCAAATGAGCTTTCATAGAGAAGTTTCTCAGTTAACACATACAGAGATTTATAGCCAACTATTAAAATTCCTGGAAGGGCGTGCCAGGATAAAATATGAACTCCGTTTCTTGCCAACTCATTTGGATACTGAGAAATGATTTGCATAAGGTGAAACTATGAAGTCAGAAGTATGTTTAGCTAGGCCTTCGTTTCCAGATCCCTAAAAAGAACTACTTATCTCTAAGTGGTGCAAACCTGTTGGGCTTATTGTCGGAGCCCATCTGTGTTGAAAGCTTGATTTTAGCTGGCTTGTGCACAGAAATCCCTGCTTCCACTTGCTGGTGGAGCAATTTGTTCTGATATTCAAGAGTGGTCTACCTAAATTGCAATTGTGTAAAAAGCCTCAAAATTTGGGGTACTGAGGCCATTGCTACATTTTAACATTGAATGTATACAGTTATCTGTCCACTTATTTATTCCACATATATTTTATATATTTTCAAGCACCTGCTGTATACCAGATACTTACTCTACTGGTAGCAGAAGTAGTCTGTGGGGATCAGACCTGAAACAAGCGTTAACATGACAATATTATAATTTATTTTATGGGAGTATGTCCAAGTCAAAGTAGTACATCAGAAAAGAAGCACTAAAACTATACAGTCAAAAAAAAACCTTTCTTAAGAGATAGTATCTGAGCTGAAACATTTAAAATAATAGAAGTTTTGGGGAGAGTGAGAGAACAGCATCTCAGGCAGGGAAACCAGCAAATATCCAAAGCATGTGATTAGGAAGGGTTGTGTATATTCAATTAATGTTTGCTGAGGGGATGAATAGGTGGGTGAGTGGATGGGTGGGTGAATGGATGGATGGATGGATAGACGGATGAGTAGATGGATACATGGAGGTGAAGAAATCTTCTCTAGAGGTTGTGTATTTTCCAAGGCTTCCCTCAACGCAGATGTAAGCCGGTTCTTCTTCCTTAGATCTCCAGTGTGTCCTGAAGTTTGATTACAATTTCCCCAGAAGACATTTAGTTTTTCTCGCTCCATTAAGTTAAAACTTAAAAATCCTGACATTGAGGGGGTTTCATTCTAATGCCCATTTTAAACAAGTGGGATGCTGACTACAACCCATGTGAGACCAGTGCTGAGCTGGGTGCTAGAGAGAGATTCAAAGGAGATGTGATCCAGGCCACCAATAAATTATTACCTCACTGGAGAATCAAGAGTATATATTCGAAAAGAAAAATAAAGCTGTCAAGTACCAAATTGTATGATTTGGACTCAAAGTTGTACAAGAATTTGGGTTGTTCACAATCATTAATACAGTAGAAGCTTCAATGTTTCTCTCACAGACAATTCTCTGGAACACCATGGAGATAAGATTCTTTGAGCTAGTTGACAGAGTACGAATATGGTCAACCTGAAGAACTCCAGATTCTTCTTCTCAATGACTGAATGCTTAGTCTGACAGAAATTTTCTTTGCTTGCTTTTTCCCTTCTCCTTTTACCACTCCCCAATGACCCTCTCCTCTCCTCTTTGTTTCATACTCAGAATTATAATGGATAGTGTAAATTGAATGGGATTATAGTGTAAATTGAATGGGATTATAGTGTAGATTGAATTGGATTATGAAACTCAGCAGCAACAGACACAAGGAAGGCTGAGTAAAGTCTCAGGATGACTAATTAAGAGGCAGAGTTTCTGGGAGCTGACCAGATCCTCGCTTCTTCACTTCCAAGTGGAGCACATTCCTCAGTCTGCCAGACCAACTCTCTTTGCCTTCTCCACATCGCCTGACTCTTGTCACAAAATCATCAAAAGGCATTGTTTTGCAAAGGTCCTTGGATGTTAATTTTGTACCATCCTGGATCTGTCCAGTACTTAAAGACAGATTTATCACTCCTCTAAAGACTCTTACATTTATATCTCTGCAGAGAAAGCTGAGACAATAGCTGATAATAAAAATTTTCCCCTAAATTATCTGTGAGTTGTAATATATTAAGGATATTAGTTGTAAATGTTAATATTTGAAAAAAGCTCATTTGTAGCTCACAGAACTAATGCTGACATATTTTAAACATTTGCTGTATCCTCGGACTCAACAATGCTTCTTCTAAGAATTTATGTATGAACGTAATTATGTCTATGAAGATGATCACAAAGCTTTGTAATAAAAAGTTGGAAACAACTATAGGGAAATGTTCAATACATATTATGGGATATTATGCAAAGAAAAATAGTGGTATAGAAAAATGTTACAGACAAAGGAAATATTTGTAATATATTAAAAGTTAGTTTTAAATTAATATAAACAATATTAGCCTGTGTTAATAGGAAATAAGATAAAATTGTAACACGATGATATTCACATTCTACCTCCAAAGTGAATTCAATCTTTGTCTGCTCAAGTTCCTCATATCACTGCCACCATGACCCTCAAGCTACCTTCACCATCCCCATCAATGACATATTACCTTAAGAGAAAGCAAGGGCTGAGGCCAGTGGCTCAGCCTGTAATCCCAGCAGTTTGGGAGGCCAAGGTGAGTGGATGACCTGAGGTCAGGAGTTTGAGATCGGCCTGGCCAACATAGTGAAACCTGTGTCTGCTAAAAACACAAAAAATTAGCTGGGCATGGTGGTGGGCACCTGTAATCCTAGCTACTCAGGAGGCCATGGCAGGAGAATTGCTTGAACCCAGGAGGTGGAGGGTGCAGTCAGCTGAGATTGTGCCATTGCACTCCCGCCTGGGCAAGAGAGTGAGACTGCAACTCAAACAAAAGAGAGAGAGAGAGAGAGAGAAGGCAAGAATTTGCCTTGTTTTCTCAGGCAAATTATTTACGTTTTGTGATGTGTAATCATAATTATGGAGAGAGAACAGGAACTAAAGAGGAAGAAAAAGGAGCAAGACTTCCACCGAAAGGACAACTAAATCTACATGATAAAGTGCTGCAGTAGGAGTACAGAGAGAAGGTATCTTGAGCTGGGGAAGAAAAAGAATTTTCTAGGGGGTGTGGAACAGCATCAGGGTATGAGGAAACAGAACAGAAAAGGAAGAGAGTCTTGAAACTTTATTATGAAAATGTATTTGAATCCTTTCATGGTTTTGGAGAAGTGGCAATGAAGAATTTGAGTTCTTTAAATATTACTTTTGATTGCTGGTCCCCAAACCACATGGGGGTCTTGGGTTTATTATATTTATATGCACAACCACAAGGAAATAAAAGACAGCAGGTTTGGCCATCAAAATATTTGTGTGATTTGAATGAGACTGTTTTATGCTTTTTATGTATTCATATTTTCTAAATTTTCTAGATATTTGACTATGTATATCTAGATAGATAGACAGATTAGATAGATAGATAGATAGATAGATAGATAGATAATTTCGTTTAATCCTCAAATATCTCCAAGAATTAGGCACCATAATGGCATCTATTTTACAGATGAGGAAACTGAGGCAAAGAGAGAGATTTGGCAGCGGGCCCAAACTTTAAAAAGTTACAAAACTATTTTAGTTGACCTTTGAACAACATGGGCTTGAAATGCCTGAGTCTACTTATATGCAGATTTTTTTCTTTTTTTTTAATTTTTTCTTTTTTATTTTTTTGAATTTTTTTTGTCCTGCGCTTGTTTTAGATTTTTTTCAATAAAAGTTTCAGATATCAAGTGGAAAAAAAAAGAGAGAAAAAAATTTTTTTTAATGTTATGCCAGGTGTGCCTACTTTCCCTGTCTCCCCTTCCACCTCCTCCACCTCTTCTGCCTCTGCCACCTTTGAGACAGCAAGACCAACTCCACCTCTTCCTCCTCTTCCTCAGCCTACTCCCTGTGAAATCAGTGAGGATGAAGACCTTTACAATGGTCGACTTCTACTTAATGAATAGTAAATATCTTGTCTCTTTCTTATGATTTTCTTTCTATATATATATTTTTTTTAATTGCATTTTAGGTTCTGGGATACATGTAAAGAACATGCAGGATTGTTGCATAGGTACATACATGGCAATGTGGTTTGCTGCCTCCATCCCCATCAACTATATCTGGCATTTCTCCCCATGTTATCCCTCCCCAACTCCCTACCCCCTCACTGTCCCTCCCCTAGTCCCTCCACAACAGACCTCAGTGTGTGATGCTCCCCTCACTGTGTCCATGTGTTCTCATTGTTCAACACCTCCTTATGAGTGAGAACATGCACTGCTTGATTCTCTGTTCCTGTGTCAGTTTGCTGAGAATGATGGTTTCCAGGTTCATCCATGTCCCTACAAAGGACATGAACTCATCGTTTTTTATGGCTGCATAGTATTCCACAGTATATATGTGCCACATTTTCCCTGTCCATTCTATCATTGATGGGCATTTGGGTTGGTTCCAAGTCTTCGCTATTGTAAACAGTGCTGCAATGAACATACGTGTGCATGTGTCCTTATAATAGAATGATTTATAATCTTTTGGATATATACCCAGTAACGGGATTGCTGGGTCAAATGGAATTTCTATTTCTAGGTCCTTGAGGAATTGCCACACTGTCTTCCACAATGGTTGAATTAATTTGCACTCCCACCAACAGTGTAAAAGTGTTCTTATTCTCCAGCATCTGCTGTCTCCAGATTTTTTAATGATCGCCATTCTAACTGGCATGAGATGGTATCTCAATGTAGTTTTGATTTGCATTTCTCTAATGACTAGTGATGAGCATTTTTTCATGTTTTTTGGCCTCTTAAATGTCTTCTTTTGAAAAATGTCTGTTCATATCCTTTGCCCACTTTTGAATGATTTTTTTTTTCTTGTAAATCTGTTTTAGTTCTTTGTAGATTTTGGATATTAGCCCTTTGTCAGATGGGTAGACTGCAAAAATTTTTTCCCATTCTGTTGGTTGCTGGTTCACTCTAATGATTGTTTCTTTCGCTGTGCAGAAGCTCTGGAGTTTAATTAGGTCCCATTTATCCATTTTTGACTTTTGTTGCTAATGCTTTTGGTGTTTTAGTCATGAAGTCCTTGCCTATGCCTATGTCCTGAATGGTTTTGCCTAGGTTTTCTTCTAAGGTTTTTATGGTGTTAGGTCTTCTGTTTAAGTCTTTAATCCATCTGGAGTTAATTTTAGTGTAAGGTGTCAGGAAGGGGTCCAGTTTCTGCTTTCTGCACATGGCTTAATAGCATTTTCTTTTCTTAGCTACTTTATTGTAAGAATACAGTATATAACATATATAACATACAAAATATGTGTTAATTGACTGTTTATATTTCTAACAAGCCTTTTGTTCAACAGTGGCCTATTAGTAGTTAAATTTTCAGAGAGTTAAAAGTTATATGTGGATTTTTGACTGCATGGGGTTGGTGCCCCTAATTTCTTATATTGTTCAATAGTCAACTGTAGTTGAGGAGTTAGGAAATAACCCCAGAAAACCTAACTCCAGAACCAGTGCTCTCAACACTATGCTAACTAAATGGCTTCTTTTGTATTTTGGAAATTTATTTTTAAATACAATATTTCCATTCTACACAGAAGTATAATAATGAGGCTAAAATGAAGAATGCTCAAGTACCCCTCATGCCACCCTAATGAATCTTAATGTTTTGCAATATTTTGTTTACATATGTAATATCTAAAGAAAAAATTACAGATATAGCTGAAATGTTTTAGTAATGAAGGTTATATCAATCAAAAGCAGTTAAAGGTGAAATGACAAATAGACTTCATTTGTTCATGTCCAAGTGAAGCCTCCACACCCCATAATCATTTTCCTAAGGAGGGTGGAACGAGTCAAAAGGATCATGAGACAGTGGCAGTGTGAAGATTTTCTCACCTTCACCTCACTCACATCAGAAGAAAGAGCTTATCCTGAATTTGGTGTTTTTCTTACTTTGCATGTTGACATGGTTTGGCTGTGTGTCCCCACACCCAAATCTCACCTTGAATTGTAATAATCCCCACTTGTCAAGGGCAGGGCCAGGTGAAGATAATTGAGTCATGCAGGTGGGTTCCCCATACAGTTCTCATAGTGG